>JAYMTK010004986.1:0-10611 GCA_036897405.1 Pelargonium myrrhifolium | reverse complement strand
GATCTCACGGTGAGTTTTATTTTAATTTTTAAATGAATATGCAAAATATAGTCTCAAACGCAACTCAATAATCAAATTAATAATATTTTGATCATAAATTCTAACTACCCGTGCATCGCACGGGGATGAAAACTAGTTTGTTTTGATAGACATGTTATAGCTAAGTCAGTGTAGACTGAATTTTTGAACAACAATATCAAATTGGATTGAATGCACTCGGTCCAGTCCAATCTCTTGTAAAAACTTTTGGTCCAATCTAATTTTAGTCTAAATTTAATTAAAAGTTAAGGTTAGATTCACATTTTTATTAAATAAAAATATGTACAAAATTAATTATTAAAATCATTTACTGCTCTAGAACCTATTTATTAAAATCATTTACTGCTCTAGAACTTATTAAAAATATTTTTTATTAGTTTTTGACAAACAGAAAGGGATAACATTTCATTCTAAATTGTTAAAAGAATACAAGACATAAATCAAAACTAACCCAATCCTATTACTCCGGACTTGCAAAGTAGGCAACAATCATTCGAACAGACAGGAAGTTGCAACCGCAACTTCAACCGAGTGTCACTTGTCTGACTATAGACCTGCAAGGTATCATGGCACATCAAGATGGCCGAACTTAGGTTCCTATAGTGAATCACATGGTCATGATGCGAATGAGAAAACATCACCCATACTGAAATCAAATACAAACAAGAACCATAATATCCAAACGCAAACAAAAACCAAACAAAATAGATGCAAAATGAAAATTAAACTAAAACTAAAATGCTAAAATGAAAGAAAAGAAAAAAAAAAAAAAGAAGCTAAATTAAGGTACCACGCTTTTTCTCATTCTCCTTGGTTCTTTAAGCACCCGGCGGATCCAGCCCTTCCCAAAATCACCTTCTCTTCGGATTTTGGCTTATGCCCAGTATATATCTTTTCAGGCTCCGTCTCTGTCACTAATATGGAAATTTGCTTGATTTCGCCACCGATCCTCCAGATCTCTCGATGAAAATGCGGTACGCCCTTCGTCGGTTGCTTCTCCTCCAAATCGCCTTCTTCATGACATCCAGAGCCCCGCCTCCAACAACGACCACCACCAATCTGTAGCCCTGCACTCTCCTTGCGCTACTGAAGATCGCTTATAACATCCGAATATCATATCACCGCCGACCTCTCTCTCCCTGAACTGCCCAAACATCCCAACAAATCACATCTTCTTCACGTTTTTCTGTTGTCCTTTTAAACCTCGCAACTCACCGTCCCAGAGTTTTTGCCCGCCACTCCTCTGATGTCTTCACCGACCCGAATCGAACCAGATGCCAGTCCGAACATTTTTTATTTGTAATTGTGTATATTTCATAAAAATAATTTTTAATTAAAAAAATTGGTATTTGATCTAAAAGTGATTATCTTTTACTTTTGTTAGTAAACAATTATATCTTTTAAGAGTTGCTTAAAAGTCACCATGAGAAGTGTTACAAAACAAAAACTAGAAATGAGGCCATAGGATTATTTGATTATAACGGGCCTGAAAATGAAAACCCATCAGAGACATGGGCGGGCTTCAAGCTCCAATTCTTCGTAATGTATAATATTGTACGTGCAGAGCCAGAACCAGAGACAGAGACGAAGCGGGAAAATTTTAGGGCACTCCTCTGCTCCACTCAACTCTAGGTAAGAGCTCTCACTTCCTCCTCTTCTCTCCTTCGCTCGCTTTGCTTTTTTGTTACTTCTACTGATTTTGTATAATCCTATTACATATCTATTAGTATTCGAAATCGCTGCATCGATTACTGTAACTGGTTTTGTATTCCACATGAATGAGAAAAAAATTGTTGTCTGTTAGCTTGCTTGAAGGACTAGAAGAACAGGAGGTGTTTGAGAATCAATTAGCAACATGGTGAGCTCCATTTCAGCTTGATTCACTGTTTCTCCCCTAAATTTCTCTGCAATTTTTTATTTTATTTTAGTGTTGGTGTGAATTCAATTCTTGTGTGTTTTAGTCAGGAAGGAAAGAAACAGTGTTGGATCTGGCCAAGTTTGTGGACAAGGGAGTCCAGGTCAAGCTCACTGGTGGTAGACAAGGTTTTCACTACTCTTCGTTTTCTCTTTGTTTAATTTTTTCTTGCTTACACGTATTAATAGATATCTGGGGATCTTAAAAAGTCGGTGTATACTAATTATTGAAAATTTAAAGCGGGCAGGTGATCCGTTTGGACACGTCTGTAGCTGATGTGCCATTTTGGCATCAAAAACCAACAAACATGTTTCTAAGAAGTAACAATCCTTAGTTGCAATATAGAGTAGTTGGTTACTCAGTTTCTATAGGTGTACCATGACTCTAAGGAGCCATTGCATTTCTGAGCATTTGGTTCATCACCAGATTCTTGAAAAATATCAGCTAATTAAAAGTGCATGTTGTTTCTAGGCCATAGCCGTAAATTATAATTCATAAATCTCCATATTATAGGGCCTTTGTATGCGTCAAATGCAAGTTGTTGATGTCATTGATTTTTCAAGTATTTTTACCCAATGGATTAAATTTGTTTTTACTACTTATTGTACAGTTACAGGCACTCTAAAAGGATATGACCAATTACTTAATCTTGTCCTCGATGAAGCTGTAGAGTTCATTAGAGGTAATCACTTTATGTTTCTATATATATTGGCACTTTTCATGATCAGTTAATGTGCTTGCTTAGATCTATCTTCAAATTTGTTTAACCTCAACTGTGATCAAGGAAACCACATTATAATAGTGGTTAATTGATTATCATAATCCTGTACTCCAAGGTAGTTCTACATCTTTTATTGCTTAAAGTCTCCAACTTTGAACATTTTCCTTGCTATAACTCTCAGATTCTTGTGCTGCAATCCGTGTAATATGCCATTATAACTCTCTAAGGCCAATTCTTTTGTCCGAATCCGATGCATTATAAACTCTTTTTTGAGTATTTTGATGCTAGATCAACGAGCTATTCAAATTTAATTGTTATTGTAGAATATTTTTCCATTGTCAAAGCACTATACAAAAGAAAATTGAAGTTACATCTAAACTTGAATTGTGTGAACCATTTGCCAAAAGTAAGGTTGATTCCACTGATACTTGCTGATTTGTAGTCGTATATACATCCGAGTCAAATACCAAAACTGAAACTCAGATTTGTTTGTGCTAAAAGTTTCTATTGAATGTCAGTAGCCTTGATGAATTAGAGATTTTTCTAGCTATGGCAATGTATTCTCAATTGACATATGAAAGACACCATGGTTTTCAGTTGTGTTCCTTCAAGAGTTGATTTGGCGGTAAGCTATCCATTTTTAAGAATACATTGTTATCAAATAATGTAAAAGTTCAAATTAGGCCAGGCTTTGGATGATAAGAATTCTGCATGCATTCAGGTCATAATAGTGACATAATGTCCCGTTGTACTATTTGTTACAGAACTCATGTTAAGCAGCTATGACGAATGTTGGTACGGTAATTGGCAATAAGGCTTAAAAACTCGAGCCATAGTTTATGCGAACAGGTGCTTCCTTGGGTTATTTTCTACTTTCACGTGTATACCAGCACAATGCAATAAATGAGAGTTGCAGAGATGTGTGTTGTATTTATATCCGTTTAGTTTTAATGTTCAGGACAGTGAGATTGTTAGTAATGACTTCCATGAGAACGTTTGAACTAATTGGCTGTTTGTCTCTGCTGCAGATCCTGATGACCCATTGAAGACTACCGATCAGACCAGGCGTCTTGGCCTTATAGTATGTTTTCTTTATCTTTTAACCATGACTTGGGGAAAGCAACTCAAGTTTATCTAAACTTGTATATTTAGTCAGAAGGTTTTGGTGTCAAAGGACATAAAGTATTTGTATTAGTATGATACTGTTGCTATGTTGCAGGTCTGTCGGGGAACTGCCGTTATGCTCGTGTCACCAACCGATGGTACGGATGAGATTGCCAACCCTTTCATCCAGCCTGATGGGGCCTAGATGAATTCCCGTCTTCATCCAGCTAACATAAAATCTGTATGGGCTTTTCATTTGTCCATCTCACTTTGATTTCGAAAAATTCTCCCAGTATAAAATTACCCTTGCTTAGCGTCGTCCACTTAGATTTCGTTGTTTATGGTGTGTTTTTGAAGTGCAGAAATAGCCAACTACAAACAGAACTTGTTAAACTTCTCATATATTTCTGTTCTATCAAGTATCAGCTGTAAAACCTAACAAAGGCTTGAAAGAATGCGAAACTATTGATCACTTGATAAAATAGTTGGGTCTTTCACCTAAATGCTTAAGTAAAAGTTTAAAATGATATGAAAGATAGTTTGGTTATTAAGCCTGTATGGTCAGTTTATGTTCCTCGATAAGCAATTTATTTATTTTTGTTTGCAGTGCATTGTATGCATTTTATTGGGGTATGTTGTCCAATCTCTGTGGACTTCGATCAACATCAAATTCTCTACGAATTATTTTATACGTGTACATTCAAAATATAGACTTACCAGATGAGCACTTAAGTTTGTTATATACAGCTCATGTGCAAGACTATATATGCAATTGAAATTTAAGATTTATTGTTTTGCAACTACAAATCGATAATGGATTTCCTATATTATTTTCACCTAATTGAAAATTCTAATCCTAACTGAGTATTTAAAAGTTATTTTTTTTTTTTTTTTTATAAAAAAATAGTACATGTTATGTATTTTAACTTTTACGTTTGTTTAATTTCTTAGAAATGTCATATTTGAAATTTAAAACTTTTTTCGATGTTACATGAAAGTTCATATATCCTTTGACCCTTGGCATGTCGATAGATGCACATGAAAATGGTTCAAATTAGCCTTGAAATCGTTCCCGACTTTGGCTGCTCAGAGAAGGCTTAGATTGAAAATGAACTACGATTTGACACGCTTGCCATTTTAAGAGAACCGATCGAAAGTGAACTCACCAAAAAATCTCTGAAATGATTTGATACGCTTGCTACTTTAAGAGAATAGACACGAGAAAAATGACCAAAATGAGAATCAATTCGAATCCTAAGTGAACTTAAAAATGTTCAAAATACTTGAAATACAGTAAAAGATGATCGTCCAGTGGCATATGCACCTCACTAATGCATGCTAGTCGTTATTGTTGAAGTTGCCATGTCGCCCGCCATGCTACATGGCATCATAATCATTCTTGATGCCATGTCATCACCTGCACCACCCATCGTGTGCCATGTGGCACAAAAGATTCCACATCAACTTGTAGCACTCGCACTTGATTTCGCTTACCCTATTGGGTTAGTCAAGTCAACCAAGCCACTCGGGTGAGGCCCATCGTATCAGAACCTGACCCAAGCATTTCACCTCTCGCGTAGCAAATGTTGCTCACTCACCAGCCCCTTACCCGGGTCGAACGAGCGACCCAGCAACTTGGTCCGACCCAGACATCTAAACGACCGGTCGTTCCTTGTCTTTGCCAGTAAGCTTCTGGAAACAAAATAAACGACGTCGCGCTGGTCCCATCGTCTTCTTTATCCATGGACTGGAACAATTCTGGAGAAATCGAGAAGATTTGTTCTTAAACTGTTTCCAGAAATGTCGAATCTTCCTTTATATAAGTCCTCTTCTCCTTTTCCAACCACACAAGAACTGTCTCCTTTTCATTTCCTACGCTCAGCGATCAGCATTATCTACACAAGCCTAAATCGAAATCGAAAGCAGCAAAAATGGCTCAGTCTCTGTCGAACATCACCATCTCTCTTCCTCTCTCATCTGGTTCCGGGAGAACCAGAAAGCAACCTCTGGTTTCAAAATTAACCACCCAATTCAAGCCTATCGGCGCAGTCAAGGCCATGGCAGGGGAGACCAGAGAAAACCTTGACCACTTGCAGAGAGCAAGCAAGCCCAAGAAGAGAGTCGCCCCCGTCGCGCCCATAGGTAATCCACACTGAAAGAATCCATTTTTACCCAATCCTTCACTTCGTAAACATAAAATCGGAGTACCCATTTGCTGATTTCGGTCCATTCGAATCAATTATGATTGTTATGTGCAGGGTTGTGGGACAGGTTTCCGACGGCGAGGACGGTGCAGCAGATGATGGACACGATGGAGTCTCTAATGGACGACCCAACGGAGTGGCCGTCGACGCGTTCGGTGGCGCAGAACGCGGGAGGTGGGTACAGCAGGGGAAGGACGCCATGGGAGATCAAGGAAGGAGAAAGAGAGTACAAGTTGAGATTTGACATGCCTGGGATGACCAAAGAGGACGTGAAGGTGTGGGTGGAGGAGAAGATGTTGGTGGTAAAAGCCGAGAAGGTGCCCAAGAATAAGAAGAGTGAAGGCCAAGAAAATGGAGCTGTAGAGACAGCAGAGACAGAGGATGAGGAATGGCCTGCAAAAAGCTATGGAAGGTACAGTAGCAGAATTGCATTGCCAGAGAATGTGGAGTTTGAGAAGATAAAGGCAGAGGTCAGAGATGGGGTCTTGTATATTACCATACCAAAAGCTACTAATTTAGGCAAGGTTTTGGACATTAACGTTGAGTAATTGGCTCTGTTTCTGTACTTTTGTAAACAAATTTTAGAGCACAATCATATGTCCAAGTTAGAAGCTAAAATCTGCAGTTTGTAAGGCAATATGTTATTCACTTGTTGCTTTAAACCTTTTACTTTATACAAAATTTTGCAACATTTAGTGACCCTCCATCACGAGGTAGAAGACATACCAGGTTCAAGAACTCGAAGAGAGCTTATCATGCCTATAATACATGTTCGATATCAAAGCTCAAACTTGTCAAGAAGGCACCAACCTAATCCACAGCTACATTATCTATAAGGAAATTGTAAATGATCCTTGCTTCGGTGCAGATTCTTCCTAAAATATTATAGGATCGCATGGATACTCGTAGTCAAACCTTAGAGCATCATACAAGTGGAGCGGAACTTCAGCAAGAGGCCCTGGATCATTCCCTTCTGAGAACTCTATGTTCTGTGGCCCGAGATTCTTCCCATAATAGTCGCTTTGCAGCCAACTAAACTGTAAGTCCTCGTTGAACGATGCAAGAGTTGATGCATTGCCTAAAACTAGGTTTCTCTGAGAAGATTCCAAATCTGTAGTGCAATCCAAATTGCAGCTCTCGCTCTTCATCCCCAATGTTGTCGGGGAAATGGCTTCAAAAGCTTGATAATCGCTCTTGGATGAAACAGGAGGGCAATTAGCATTGCATTCTGTTGAACTTATGTGGCTAACATGATCGTTCCTGAACTCATCGAACAGAGGCTTATGTTCTACCTGACTGACTATGTTTACTGCTGTGATAGGTGGCTGGAGCTGATCAACTTGGATGTGATTCTCTGAGCTAGATAGTAGTGGATGGCTTAAGCTATCATTTAACTGAAGAAGAGGCTCGTGTTCTTGTTTGAACTGAATTTCTGGAACTTTGCCCCAACTGTACTGCGTCGGGTTTCTTGAATCAAATGCTGCATACTGTATATCTGATTCCAGTGATCTTAACGGATTATTGAAGGCCAGCTCCAAACTCCCTGCCTTCTGGGGATCAGGAACGTTACCAATGAAAGTTCTTTTGGGTTCTATGACAGGCATTGAAATGATACCTTCAGAATCACCTTCCTTGCTTTTGGCATCAACATTCTGGACAAGTAACTTGTTGCTGGAAAATACAAAATTTCCATTTGAAGCATCAGTTTGGTGTGAGCTGACTGAGTTCTGGAGGGAAAATTTCCCAGTAGTATCCTTTAACGACATTTCCGATGGCTTTGTCCCATTAAAAGAAACTTTGAGATCATTTTCTTTCTGCAACCTACTCAAGTAGAGTCGGTATTTCTGCACATGGGATAAAATATGAATGAGATTTCAATGACTTCTGAAGTACACACATTGTCATCAACAGAGGTACATTTTCTATTACTCAGTAACTAAAGTCGGGATGAATGAGCAACAGCATTGGAAGGCTAAGTTGAACTACTGGTAGCAGATTCTAAGTTATGATGCAGAGAAACCCAGCAGAAATAACTAAAAACCGTTGCGTCTTTATTGGAAGAAATAAGTACTGCTACTTTTCTGAGCACTTTTTGTCTAGTGGAGTAGGACGAGGGGATAATAATGCTATACCAGATATAACTGAAGCATCTATTTTGATGATATAGGTAAACTTTTGCTGAAAAGCACTTCTTTCTTGCAATGATTAATTGATACAAATCCTAGCAGATTCAAGGAACAAATGTTGGAGAGAAGTACATACCTGCAAGTGGCTTGCAACATTTTCTCTAGTCAACCATGGCACTTTCATCGAGTCAAGTATTCTTTTGGGACCAACTTCTGCCAAACAGATATCACACGTCATGGTACTGGAGAAGCATGATAAAATGGTTGCTATATCATTGAACTACATGGGAACATATAGATAACCTCCTAATAGAACATACATATCACTTACAGGTCTTAATAATGATTTAAAGATTGAACATTTGTAATGAGAGCCTATATAGTACTCACTATCGAATCCTATCTGATTTACTGCTTCGACAAATTTCTGATGAAGTTCTACAGTCCAAACTACTCTGGGTTTCTTCGAAGAAGAGGAATCACCGAAGTCATCATGCTTGCTATCAACATCTTTTCTCTTCCTTGCTGAACTAAGTTCTTCTCCACTAAGGAAGAGACTATCTTCAGTTTGATCTGATCCATGTCTCATCAACTGTAAAACTTCAATGCCTTCATAGCTTTCAATGTCTCTCACCTCATGTATTTTCTTTCTGAACACATGCTGCCATATGTTCCTGAGTTCTTTCATTCTTATCGGCTTGAGAAGATAATCACACGCTCCATGTTGAACACCTTTCATCACCCGGCTTGTTTCTCCATCAACAGACATCACTGTGAAGATCAGATTACACCACTCATCAGAAACATTACTAAAACAAATAATGGGAATTGACATTAGAATTCAAAGTAGCTTCTAATGTTGATTGAAGGGTACTGACTAATGACTGGAAGATCCATCTCAAGTCCGACGTGCTCAAGAAGTTTGAAACCATCCATATCAGGCATGTTGACATCACTAATTACGATGTCATATCCATCTTTCCTTTCGCGAAGCAAGTTCAAAGCATCTCTTGCTAAACAACATGTGGTCACTGAAACACAAGCAGCAAAAGAGCAAAGTTCAGAATCATATCAAACACTAATGCTGTCATGGAAATTAGATAGCCAACCGAAAAAGAAAAGTAAATATTTTCTAAAAGCAGAAACCATCAATTTGTTTGGTGCGATTAAATTCATTATTGATCAAGTGTAAAATTTACTATAATATTATAATTAATACATTCTAAATTTGCATTTAATCATAGCCAACATAGGAACTTACATAAACAACCCATATTGAAATGAAACATCTTGGCAACCCCTATGTTTCAAATTCAATAGTAAACCCAACTCAAAATCAAGAACTACAAGAACAGTAAATCCTATAATCCTCAAGAACCATCCAAAAATTTCCAATCAAAATTTGAAAATGAGAAACCCAGATACTCATGAGCACATAAACATGGCCAACAAAAAGCAGCTAACACTCCCAAATTACCAAATAGCCACAGACAAAACATGGGTTTTAAACCTCATATCAAAAGGAATCATCCAAATCAAATTCAACCAAGAATAATTCAATATGAATCCATAATTTGAAAACCCCACAAAAACCAAAAGCTATAGCATCACCAGCTGAGAATTCAACAATATCACAAGAATCCCAAATGATCAAAAAATGTAACAGGAACAGCAACAGAGTCAGAGCAAGTACGACCTTCATAGGAACACTTCTTGAGCATCTTCTCCAGGATTTTCAACCAAGTTGGGTCGTCGTCGACAACCAGAACCCGGAGACCAGCCGGAAAAGCATCGCTCCGGGGAGAAGAGAAACCGTTTTCCATCATTGCAGAAGATTCCGATCAAAGACCAAAACGGTTCAAGCCAAGATTTTGGAGCTGAAATGAGAGACCCAGTGGAGAGTAGAGAGTGTTTGATATGAGAAAAAACGTCTCTTTTTTAAAAGCCAAAAATGAAGCTATTGTTTGGGTTTTAAGGGAATAGGAATTAGGAAAGAGACGAGACAAAAGCTCAACGAATATTGGCGCCGGATAGTTACCGGTTCATCTGGCGCACGTTAGCCGATGCCACCTTTCGGCTTGTGGTTTTTTCTTTTATTTTTTTCGTTTTATAAAACTATTTTATTTTTTTCTTTTAAGTGAAAATAAATACGGAGTAAAGTAATAAGAAATTATGGTAAAAATAAAATTTTGGAGCACAAAGCTTAAATTCATATTATGTATATGAAAGTTGGTGAGAATGACTATTGGATTGACACATAAGCTACTTTCTATAAAGAAGCAATTTATTACAATTTATATGCTATTAGCTAATAATATTTACACAATAGTCTTCATTATGTCATTAACTAACTAATATGTAGTAAATACTACACTTCTTATTATAGAGTTATAGGAATAGTAGGCTTTATATAAGAGTTTTACCTTCCATGGTTTCTTCACTTTTCCAATGTGGGACAACTTAACAATTTATATGCACTTACCCACTTCATTATTCTCTAAG
>JAYMTK010004985.1:0-10612 GCA_036897405.1 Pelargonium myrrhifolium | reverse complement strand
GAATCGGATGCGCAAAATGTCATTCGAGCTATTCAGTCCGGAGGGGAGGATTCCAGTGCCTTTGGTCTGATCATTGGTGACATTATTGCTATGTCTTTTAACTTCTTTAATGTTGAGTTTAATTATGTTAACCGGTCTGCGAACCAGGTGGCTCACGCTCTTGCTAGGTCAGCTGTGTCGTTAGTAGGTTCGGTTGGGTGGATTGAGAATGATGGTCCTTCACCCATTGTTGATTTGCTTCAGAGTGATTTTTCTCAGTAATACAAGTTCTCTATGATTTCAAAAAAAAAAAAAAGGCAGGGGCTAAAGAGAGAAAGAGATATTCAAGGGTGGAGGTGAAGTTAGCTTGAAATTGGACACATGAGAGGAGAAAGGACGATACGAGGGTGCGAGGAAAGCGGGTGACGACGAGTACTATTTGGATTGCAACTTTCTAATTAATCTCTCAATTTCTCTCCCTCTCTCGGTAAGCCATAGCCATAGCCATGGTTACTACTTTATGCCAATATTTCCAATTCAATTTCAAGGTTTTCTCAGACATACCCTAACTGCCCTGGAAGATGATGATGATGAATAAAAATGCAGAGTCCGCTCACAGTACGGCAGATGTCGGAGTTGGAACCGCCGGCGGCGGCAGCGGAAGCGGCGCTCCTCTTCCGTCATCTGATCCCACCGCTGCTGCAAATGCGGTAATTATTTTTGTTTACATTTCATTTAGTTTAACCATTTGTATCCATAGATGCCAGACCGATGAATTGAAGATGGGAATGAGCAATGGCGGAGCCAGACCTAAGGCTGTTCACAATTTATGAACCGATAGCTTAAATTGTTGGGTAACTGATGCTCGTTAAAGTATTTTAGGAGAGATTGGACGAGTCAAACTGAAACTGAGTGAGGAATTGAACGTAACTAAGCCTAATAAAAAAGAATTTTAGAGAGGATGGAGTGGGCACATGTCTACTACGGCCTACCCCTAGCTCCGCTAATAGGAATGAGTGATTGAGGTCAATGTAATGAAAAATTGAAATCTTAGACGGAAAGAGATGCAAAGAATACTTTTATGATCAGCTCTTCTTTTTTTTTTTTTGTTTTTTTATCAAAAGTAAGCATTCTTTTATTTCAGGTTATCAAAAGCGGGCCACTGTTTTTATCATCCAAAGGTATGTGTGATTTATCTAGTTCCAATAATAATCAGGGAGCTGTTTCACGTCACAAATCACATGTACCCAGTCCAAGCCTATCAATATTTAACAACCCTTCAGCGAGATCTGTGTTTAATTTGGAATTATCACATTGTTCTGATCAATATCTGAAAGGTATTATTATTATGAGGTCTACAAGTAACATGTGCATTCCTAATACATTTCTAGAGGGAAAATTAAAGTACGGAAACCTATGAAGCTATATATGTATAATGATCCTATTCTTGTTTAGGAATCGGATGGACTACAACTTGGAAGAAAAGGTGGTTTATTTTGACACGCACTTCACTTGTTTTCTTCAGAACTGATCCTGTAAGTTGTTATTCTCTAGTTTATTGTGTGTAATTTTATGTCCATTTATTTGTGTTCCTTTTGCTGGTAAATATTATATCATTATTGATGCATGTACTTTACAAAGTTCATCTCCTTTCTTGTAAATTGTAATTAACAAAAATAGGAAGATGATAATAATTTAGCTATGACTAGAAGCTTTTTAATTTGAATTACAGCTACTTCAATCACCACTTTAAGGTCCAGACATAGGTAATACTTGCGTCCCAAGGAACATGTTGCAGCTTATAGTTATAACATTACTGACTAGTTTTCTGTTCCCTGACCTGAGATAAGTTATTGACCATATTAAGTATAGGAATTCCATGTAACAGTCAATACCAAATATATGAGGAGGTAAATTCTGAATGTTTGCTTACGTGTATAACCCATAAATTGTGGTTAGAATAGAATGCCACTGTGACGGACTGTAAATTCATTTGGGCTTTACTATCTGGAGGCTTGGTAAGCCATGTACTTGTGCTATGAATATATCGGCTGATAGCAGAGAAACCATGAACATGGAACAACTATTTAAGGCCTTGTTTGGTAACACTTATGGACTACATAAGTCACTTACACATCCATTAAAAATGTGCAAAGTCACCAAAATAACAACTTTTATTCTTTAGTTTTGTAATGATGAATAAGTTGAAATAAAGTCATAAGAAGTAGACAGAGAAAGAGAGTCTCTCTTCTTCCAAGTTTTGCAATGGTGAATCATTAAAATATTAATATATGCAATACAAAATCAATTTTTGATATTTTTGTCACCAAACAATAATTACTTCTATAAGTGAGTGTAAAAGCAAATAAAAATGTTACCAAACAATTACTAAGAATCTGTTGAATATCCAGAACTACTTAGAGCGTCAAATCAGTTATGTTTCCCCAGTGGATTTGTCTTTCAAATCTGGCCAATCACCAGTCTTTTGAAATTTAGAATGTTTCCAATCAATATCCAGTTCTTAACAAGAGATTATATGATAAAAAAAAGAGAAGAATTTTCCTGTCATGTTGTACAGGTTTTGGCAGCCTCCAACTGGTATTCCTATGATCTATGTAGTTGGCATCTGTTAGTTCCTAAATTCTTTCATGCAAAAAGAGTAATGTATGCAACTTGTCATTTCATTGTCCTTACTTCCTTCATTCCAGTCCTTTTTGCTAGTATTTTACGGTGTTGTTATGTGTCCTGTATCTTATATGAGATGTTCAAATTAGCTGATGTGCTAATTTTTTTTTTTTTTGATAAGCAACGGGACAACAGGCCTACAAAGGCCCGTGTTTCTCACCCCCGGAAGGGGCGTCACCAAGTTAGTTGTTAGTATCCATAAACCCATAAATCTCACCCCATACCACTGGCAGGGAGGCTCGAACCCGAGACCTCAAAGGAAAAACACAAGTGCTTAACCACTTGGCCCACATGTCTTTGGTGATGTGCTAAATTTTTTAGTTCTTTGAAAGAATATTTTTGGTTTAATACTATGACAGAAAGTGTATTGATGCTGTACAGCTTTAGTTCTTCCATGACTCTAATTTGTTATCAGAATTCGTTTGGGTGCTATCATAGTGTAAGCACCACAGGTTGGACATAATCTTGCAAAGCAGCAATTAAATTAAATGGATACAATTTCTTGATGGATATTTTAAAAAATATACATACTATCAGATAGCTGAATGCATTGATTGGAAAAATTATTGTTTATGTATGTTCATTATTATAATTATGTTACTATCTCCCTCCATCTACTGCTCCTCTACCCTCTCTGCTGTATGTGTTAGAAAATGAAAGTTCCTGAAGGTTTCATTTCTCATTTTTATTTGTTCAGAGTGTTCCTCAAAAGGGTAGTGAAGTGAACTTAACTCTTGGTGGTATTGACCTCAACAATTCAGGCAGGTTGGCTTGCTTTGTTAAATCTGAAATATATTATTGGATTTCTTATTGAGTGTAGTTTTCTAACATTTTCTTACCAATTTTGTAGTGTGGTTGTCAAAGCAGATAAAAAGCTCTTGACTGTGCTCTTTCCTGATGGTGGTCGTGATGGACGAGCCTTCACGCTTAAGGTGTTTTTTCTTCCCTTCTTTGACGTTGTCTCTGTTTTTTCATTTGACTGAAGTATCTCAACATGTATATCCAGAACTGCCTAAAGACTTGGAAAGCAATGAAATACTCCCTTCATTCCAACATGAGTGTCTTGTTTGTCTTGCATTTTTGTCCCAAAATAAGTGTCCTCTTTTCGCATTGATTTGGTTTGCATGCTCCAGCTTGAGGGAGAGTGTGGAGATTCAATTCTAAGTTTATTAGAATTAGGAAAGATGTTAGTTAATTTAGGAAATAATATATTTAGGAAAGTTTAGTTTAGTTTCTAGTTTAGCTTATTTCATGTTTCTAGTATCTCCTATATAAAGGAGTCTCTCTTGTATTAGTTACAACAAGTCATTCACATCAATAAAAATAAATTCAGCATCATTCAATATCTTTAAAGTAACACGTTGAAAAATTGTGAAGTTTGATACCACTTGATATGCTAATTGGGCACTACCTAACTTTATGCTTTTGAGTTGAGGTAAAATTTAACATGGTATTAGAGTCGCTTTAGTGGCGTGGGTTGCTTGCTCGGTCAATATTTATCTTTCTTCTTTCCACAACTAGATCCAATGTGACACTTTTTCACCCACTTCAATAGATGCCAGATCTTATACCACCGAATTCCTACCTCCAAACTTGTACATTCATGGTATCAGAGCTGGTTTGGTTTTGGCCTAATGACCCGTTTGTGTTGCCTCAATGTTAGACAAGGTTTGGATTAAATTTTTGATAGGAATGAGAATGAAACCCATCCCATTGTCATTCCCTCCATTCTCATTGTCATTATTCTCATGTAATGTTATTTGGATCAATTAAAGTGTGAGAATGAGAATATTTTTTATTTAAATTGTTGTTATTTGGTTAACGAAACTAGAAAAATGTTAGAAAATGAAATCAATTAAATTATTCATAGCTTTTAAAAATATGAAAATTTGATGCAAAATAAGGTACTCGTCATTGAAAATTGATAAACATTATCGAAAGAAATATAAAAAACCAATATTCAGTATATTAAAATATCTAAATTTGGTCATGAGTGTGCTTTATTTTGTGAATCGGAGTCTGTAATTGTATTTTTCTTGACAATATAAAAAATTGGAAATTCGAGCGAAAATTTATGAATTTTAATCTTCTTTTCCCTATTTTTTTTTATTTTAGAATATTTGTGCATGAATATGCATTATTTTGAATAACTCATAATCATGTTCTTCCAAAAAAATTATATGATTTTTTTATTTATTTAAAAAAATCACCGCAAATGGTATAAATTTGAAAATTTTAAGTTGTATCACCCATATTGGGTGGGAATGAAGTTGTTAATGAGTACGGGAATGTGAATGAGAATGAGAGAATTCTAATCGAAACACCATTTATGGTAATCTCATTCCCAAACCAAAATTTCTAATCCAAACACTACCTTAATTCATAGTCCGTGTTAGGACATGTTGTGTTGTCTTACTTGGTCTGCACGTGATGGGAGTGTTAAAAGTATTTCAGAATGGAAGAGTGAAGTTTGAGACCACTTGATAATTGATATACTAATGGGACCCTCCACCTAATAGTTTGATCTTTTGGGTTGGAGTACGTGAAGTTTAAAATATATAAAATCATCATTCTATTGGATATATAAATTGTAGGAAAGTAAATCCATGCTCGCAAATCAGACCTGGATACACAAATACCTAGAATGTAAAAGTGGTCTCCAATTGTGATGCAGCGAATTACGAAAGTACACATAGATTTGCATGCCCAAACACCTATATAAATGGTACGAAGTCAAAATAGAGAGTTCTCTGGTACTTCTATTTGAATGCTGATATATGTTATCTTATTATTATTTTTTTAAGCAAGGGTACGTTTACGGAGTCTCAGACAGACCTCAAGTGGGTCAAGTGCCTTAAGCCACTTGCCCTAATGCGTGTTTGTGCTGATATATGTTACTTATAGGGTTGTATTTTTATTGGTATTGCAGGCTGAAACATTGGAGGATTTATATGAGTGGAAGACTGCACTTGAAAATGCTTTAGCGCAAGCACCAAATGCAACCCCTGCAGCGGGACAAAATGGTGTCATGAAGAGCGAATCTGCTGATACAAAGAATGGTTCTTCAGAGCAGAGTATGCTTTATTTTAGTCATGTTTTATGCGTAGAGTTTCAATTTGCACCAATTATTCGTGATTATGCATTGTAGTTTTCATGTTGGAACAGTTAGTATAGCTTCTTCAAACCTATTCATGGACTCAACAGCATAAACTTTTCCTGGGCTTCCATTGAATGGAGACATTCTTTTCAGTTTTCACAGATAGCACAATCAGAACTAGAAGCCATTAATTCCGAATTAGTCAATTTCTAGTTAATAAAGAGATGACTCTTTGTGTATTATTTTTGGAGCTACTATATGACAAAGACTATTCAAAATTGGTTAGTAAGTACCGCATGACAGTAATTACTACCCCCGTTTAAGATAAAATGTCGTTTTAGAGTCCATATTTTGTTTCAAAATAAATTCACTTTCTACTTAACATATATATATACATACATATACATATACATGACTTTCCCATAATACCATTTATTGCATAATTTTTTGTCTCATATGAAAGATGAAAAGATTTTTAGCATTTTAGAGTAAATATATTAGTAGTGTAATAGTATAGCTCCAAAAGTAGTGTACTAGCAATGATGAGTTTGATGTCTTTATCTAACGGTAAGAAAGTCGATTAACATTTTTTTATAATATTTGTGAAAAACTATAAAACGAAAGTCATTTAACGGAGGTAGTAATTCCAAATTACTTTTGCAGTTGCTGACTAGAAATCATTACGCTGGTAATATGCTTTTATGACTACAAGGAACTGCTTCTCCCATTTTAGCCTTTTCAATATAATTTATCATAATCTTTTATTTATTTCGTAAAACCTTTGACTGATTGCTGGTGAAAGCTGTTTCATTGGGTAGTTGTTTATTTTATGCTGATGTTATGAACTTGCATAATTGCACTGGTTTTCTGTACGTATCATTTCATGAAAAAATACTGATGTTTTTTTGCATTTCATATTGTAGCAAAGGACAGACAACCTGCAAAATCTACAGTAATTGGTAGGCCAGTTTTACTTGCTTTGGAAGAAGTTGATGGAAGTCCAACTTTTTTGGAAAAAGCGTTAAGGTTTATAGAAGAGTGTGGTGGGTTTCTTTTTCATTAGCGTGTTTTATAAATTGCTTAAATTCATTTGATTAATTTCAATGACGTGGGTTCTTTGAACTTGATTTTTCCAATCCATATTGGAGAAGTGGTGAGGGAGTGAAGTAGACGAGTTTAAATGGTTTCTCTGGATCGAGCTGGCTTGTGAATTAAGCTAGGAATAAGAGTGGACGGTTAAATGTTTGTCTTGATTTAACCATTTTGCCTTTGGATTGTTGTGTGTTGCTTTGGTGGTCAACTAAGATTTATGGCTTTATGACATGGGATGTTTAAAATATTGGTCTGCTTGTTTAACATCACTTTACTTCTTTGGATTTAATCATTGTAATTAATATTACAGGAGTTAAAGTAGAAGGGATATTGCGACAGGCTGCCGATGTGGAGCATGTTGAACGTCGAATTCGGGAATATGAGCAAGGTTTGTTAATTTACACATCGATCGACGATCATGTCTGTTATTAGTTTCGACATGGAAGATCTCTCTATTATATCATTCCTATAAAAATAAATGGGCAGTTGGCCGGCAATGCCCAAAGATGTGAAAATGGATAGCGTGACTAGTTTATAATTTTATTTGGGTTAAATAGTTTTGTCTCTTCGTTTTTCATGCTTAGCTCCTATTTAGTGTTTTGTCTTTTTGAGCTCTTGTAAACCATTAATTTTATTAATTAAATCCAATCAACGGGTTATAGCTGATTTTCAAGTGTCACGTTAACGTTTTTGACACGTCATCATGCCACATTAGATATAAAGTCCATGTGTCAAGACACGTCATACAAAATGTAACGTTTCATTATTTTTTACATCACAGACAACTAAAACGATATTGTTTTGGCGGTGAATGGTGCAAAAACAAAACGGTATGATGACGTGGCATGTCCACGCGGACTTCATATATGACGTGGTGTGACGATGTGTCAACAAATGCTGACATGACACATGAAAACCGACTTCATCCGGTTGAGTGGATTTAACTAATAATGAAAATGGTTCGCAAGGGCCCAAACAAAGCAAAACCCTAATTAGAGACTAAACCCATAAAACGTGTCAGTCCAGGGTCCCAACACCATTTAACTCATTTTATTTCAAAGTTTCAATCAACCTTACAGAAAAAGTACTTGTCGTTTGATTGAGTAGCGTTGTGAAATTAAACTTTGAACTAAGAAGAAACCACCTTTTGATCATGGAGTAGTATAGGTTAAAAGCCAAGTTATCCCTCCATCATCTACTTATTTATTTATTCATTATTTTTTTGTCGTTCCTTTCAGGAAAAACTGAGTTTTCCCCAGAAGAGGATGCACATGTTATTGCTGATTGCGTCAAGGTATTCCTTTTATATCTCATAAAAATAGTGGCCACTTGATTAGCTAGGTTACAGAAATCTTTGAAACCCATACTTTCTTAGCTCATTTCCTTGATGAAATTTACAGTATATCATCCGAGAGTTGCCATCATATCCAATACCCGCATCTTGCTGCAATGCACTACTAGAAGCATGTCGTAAATCTACTGGTAATATTTCAGCTTTCGCATCTTCCTTTACTGCATACCGGGTTAGTTGTCTTACCGGGAAATAAATCTTGTCTTACCAAGTCTATGCCTTGAAAATTAAATGATATCACATTTTGGTTGATTGAAATTGACGTAAGTGGTGATAACAAAGTCCCACATTCGAGAAATATGGAAAAAAAAAAAAATATGTAAAGATGCGATTGAGATCATACTCTTGACCTTTGAGTAGTAGAAGCTCTAACCTTAATGTGTATCCTCCCTGGTGGTGTCCGGTCTGCTGGTAGAAGGACATGTCTGTAGTGCCCCACATGTGAGAAAAAAATACCTACACGTGACATGAAATGATCATGATAGAAGGACATGTCTACAGTGGCTCACGTGTGAGAAAAAAACACTTACATGTGATGGAGAATGTTGATGACAAAATCGCACATTGGAGAAACATGAAAGAAGTTACCTATACATATAAAGGTGCATGTGGAGCCCTGCTAACGATCCGTGTGAGAAAAAAATACCTACACGTGAATGTGAATGTTGATGACAGAAGGACTTGTTTGCAGTGGTTCATGTGTGAGAAAATAAAAACTACATGTGATAGGGAATGTTGATGACAAAATTGCAAGTGGGAGAAATATGAAAGAAATTAACTGGAAATGTTAATGACAGAAGGACATGTCTGGAGTGGTCCACGTGTAAGAAAAAAAATACCTACATGTGATAGGGAATGTTGATGACAAAATCACACGGAAAAATATGAAAGAAATTACTTATATATAAAGGTGCTTGTGGAACCCTACTAACGAGCCCTCTTGAATCACTGTTTTGCGAGTATCTTAAACTTTTTGCCATTTCAACAGCAACCTTAGGTTGCTAACTCGACCAATGCATTTTCTCTTTCTCAATTATATATTCTTTCACTTTCTTTCTTCAAGACTGCGTAAAAAAAAAAATCTATTTTTTTGTTTCTTTTCTTTTTCCTTAGCAACTTGCATGCTAGCAACAAATCTAATCTTCCAGATTTTACTTTAGCATTTGAATATGATAATCACTTTTATAACTCTTGTAAATCAATGCCACCTCTTTTAAAAGGACACTCTTTCCTTGAGGATAAACTATATACAAAACCTTTCATCTAACCAAACCATTATCAAAACGTAGTTCATGAGTCATGAGGACACAATATAAAAATAGTCCATGAGCCTTCCATCTAACCATATTACTATCAAAACATAGTTTTGAGTCATCAGGTCACATTGTTACGTTAAAAAAGTTCTCTAATCTACATCACGTTATGATCATTGCAATTGCAAACGACATTCATAAAGTGTTTTCATAATTCAGTTTGCAAACTTAAGCTAGGTAATACTTTACTACCTTAAGTTTGAGAGGAATAGAATTAAGTGTTGCAATAAAGCTCTAATTACTTCTTCATGATGTCTAATAGACGCTCTAGTGACACCAACACATTTGTATTCTTCTTATCAGCCTTATCTAAGTGTGCCATTAATCAATCTTCGTCGCACTCTTTGCCACAAGTGACTTGTGATATCCTTACCTCTCTCTCTCTCACACACACACACTCAGGTGTGTGGTATCTCTTTCACCGACAACGTTGTGGTCAGATAACATGACGGACAACATGACGACTCATATAACCAAGTTTTGCAACCATCTATCACTGAAACCAACTTCACCTGGCCTTGGTCTGTGGGTGGCCATTTTTATGTAACCTCCTCCTCTGGTGTCCAGTCCTCTTGCAAAAGAATATGCATGTAGTGACCTATATGTGCAAAGAATGATACCTACATGTGAGGGGATTGTTGATATAAAAGGTGCTCGATTGTTCATATTTTGAACCCATGAACAGAAAGAAATGTGAGGGGAGGTGTTCATTTGGAAGACGCTCAATTGTGCATGTTTTGAACCCACCGATAAAAAGAAAATGTGAGATTTTCAAGTGAGAGGGAGTGATGAAATTGGTGATGACAAAGTCCCACATTGGAGAAATAGATAAGAGATGAGTTATATATAAAGTTGCTAGTGGAACCCTACCAACAATTATATATAATATCCCCTACTGATATATTTTTTATAATTTACTTTTCATTTTTAATTTGCTTTCCAAATTTGTCTTGGGTATTTTTTAAATTCCCCCGCTAGACATATAAAAATATTCACTATGCATATTGGTTTAAGTTTATAGGGTAAATTACGATTTTCTACCCTCTAAGTTTCGCTTGTGACGATTTCCTACCCTTAAGTTTGAATGAGATTTTT
>JAYMTK010004984.1:0-10613 GCA_036897405.1 Pelargonium myrrhifolium | reverse complement strand
TCCAGGGGGTCTGGAACCATTTTACCCTTAATTTATTAAAATTGGAATCGGTCATTTGGTCCGGTTCCGATTCGAATCACTCATAATCTGACCGGTCCGGTTCTTCTCAATATCCAGGGGCACTTACGTACTATTAAAAATAACTGAAAAATAAAATTAATTTGTATTGCTGTGTTGTGTCCTTGATTGGTCCTCAATTCCCGAACTCCAAGAGAGAGAAAGAAGGAGATCGTTAGAAGAACTGAAGGCATAGCCTGAGAGACAGAAACCGGCAATTTGGATTTCGTCTATGCAATTCCGATTCCTTTCTCTCTATAAGCCCTCAAATTTTTAAGCCTTCTCGTCTATGTAAGTCTCTCCGCTTCCACATACTTATAACTATCTGTGCATTTGTTTCTGTACCCATTTGGACTATAATTCAGATATTGGATTGTGCCTTTTGGTGGGTCTCGGTTTTGAGATCTATTGCAGCTTGGAGTTGTTGCGAAATTGGGTTTTTTTGTGCTTCATTTTATGGGTTTGGGTCTCCATTTGCTTTCTGATTTTTCCTTCGTTATCCATTTGTTACTTCAAATCTTCTTAATCTGAAATTTGGAATCCTAATCAGTTAATGGATTAATTAGATCATTAGCAGCAATCAGAGGTCAATTTTTGTTACTATGGTATGCAGTTGGTCAATTTCTTCTCATTTCAACTCTGGCAACCTAAACTTTGGTTAGCATATTTGTTTGGTGATGATATTGGCTATGAGGATTTGTTACTCTTAACAATTGTGGGCTTTTCATACTTTATCATTATTCTTATTGAGTTATTTGTCTGGGCGTCTTATCAGCAATGGTGGGTAAAAGAAATTTCGTATATGACAGGAGCTGGTGTTCTTATTTAGTAAATAGTGGGTCTTGCTGTATAGGTTCCTCGCTAATTTTATAACTGCAAAGAAATGACATAATGATTGCATTTGAGGCTGTTATTCAGTTAAAGCAAGTATTTTTGTGTATGTGATTGTTTGAGAGTGCATGGGTGCGCATTGAGGAAACACTGCTAATTGCTTGCCTGCTTTACTAACTGAATGACTTGGTCTGCTTCTATTCGGATGGGATTGATGTTGATCAAGTAGATCTGTGGTGAAACAAGATTTATGGAAGGAAATGACATGCAAAAACTTCACTTGTTTATATAGTTTGCAGCTAATTGGCTTAGTTACAATGCTGTAAGTCATTTTAAATCCTGGGCACCATATTACCTAATTTGCTGCCCTTGGAATTAAAAATTGAACTGGAACCTGCACCTCAGGTTGTGGCGCTGTTGCATCCCAGATGACCAGAATTGCAGAGCCCTATAAATAAGAGCTCATTTGTTTTAAATACCAGATTTTACAAATAAAATGTTATTTGAAATTTTGAATATAAAGAGGATTTTTCTATTGACAACTACCTCAAGGTTCTTATTTTTCTAGTACTTACAATTTCTGGATATACTTATATCATTATCGATTTATATATTTTTATAAAAGAAATGGATACTGAATTTGCATTTATGGTAAACAAATTTTATTAATATTTATCCATTATTTAATATTTTTAGCTTACTGGTAATACAAAGCTTGCATTGGGCCTTGAGGTAAAATTTTGAATTTCATGACGTATTTCTCTGTTAAAGTGACAGAAAGTATTTTTTTAATGTACACATTATCCCTATCTTCCTTTGCACATGGGAAGGAAAAGTACAATATGTATGGGAAATTTCCTCCTGTTCTGTTGCTTTCCTTCCCCATCTTTTTATCTCTGCATACAATAGAAACAATACCTTCTAAAATAATTTCCTCCAAATAGGGGAAGACTGATCTAATTGTCGGTGTCTGAGTTACTGTTGCTGATATCAACTTCAATGCATATTCTTTTCTCATTTTTTTTGTTAGCCATGCTGATATTAGTCAGCTTTGTGTGGTTTGGTTTGGCTCAACTCAGTAGGGAAAGTTATGCTGATTAATTGTTTTTATGTGTTGGTCACTATTATTTTAATATTATGTCATTTTCTTGCAGCAAAAGAAAAATATAAATTTTCAGTTCCCCTCGGTTCCTTTCGTTTCCTAGGTCATGTATTAGTCGAAGGGGTTGTATTTGCCTGAAAAATGTGTTACATAACACGGAACTTTTTAGTGTCACAGTACATATGTTTATATTATGCATCCTGCCACAGCTATGCTCATAACATTCATGAACAAGGGCATTAATCTATTCCTTCTATTCTAATTTTATTTTTCTCTAATTGTGCATGTGAAAAAGAAAAAAAAATGGATGGATCGTCTCACCGAGGAAGCAGTAGTGTGGACATGTTCTTGCCGAATTACAAGCTTGGGAAAACTCTTGGTATAGGTTCTTTTGGAAAGGTGAAGATCGCAGAGCATGCATTGACTGGGCACAAAGTTGCCATCAAGATCCTTAACCGGCGCAAGATAAAGAACATGGAAATGGAAGAAAAAGGTATCAGTAACATGCTTGGGTAAAGATCCTATTAATGTATTAATTTTGCAATTTGTTTAATGTCAAGTTTCTATCCTTTAATATGAATGATAAAATATGGATACAAGTTTCTTTCCTGTCTGATTCTTCCATGCTTAGTCAGTTCCTTATACTTTGAGATTCTTTGACTGCTTTTCCTTGTAGAGATGTTATTTAATTTTTTTCTTTGAGCGACTTGATTTGGTTGCTGGTGTTCATTGTTTCTTCTTATGTTTTTGTTTGGTACAGTGAGAAGAGAAATCAAAATATTGAGATTATTTATGCATCCTCACATAATTCGGCTTTACGAGGTTATAGAAACACCAACCGATATATATGTTGTGATGGAGTATGTGAAATCTGGGGAGGTGTTTGATTATATTGTAGAGAAGGGTAGGCTACAGGAGGACGAAGCCCGTAATTTTTTTCAGCAGGTAAGAGTCTGCTATTTTGTATGTGGTTCCTCTTACTGATTATTTCCAACTTTGAAGCGTGTTACATTTGAATTATCCTTTGTCTGGTCACAGATAATTTCTGGTGTGGAGTACTGCCACAGGAATATGGTGGTTCATAGAGACCTTAAGCCTGAGAATCTGCTATTGGATTCCAAATGCAATGTGAAGATTGCTGATTTTGGTTTAAGCAATATAATGAGGGATGGTCATTTTTTGAAGACAAGTTGTGGAAGCCCAAACTATGCTGCACCTGAGGTTTGTAGTCCCTTTCAATGTAAATTAAATCAGACTGCTAATATTTTAGAATGGGGATTTAGTTTTTTGTTTGGTTGTTTTCTATCATATTTTGCAGGTTATTTCTGGGAAATTGTATGCTGGGCCGGAGGTAGATGTATGGAGTTGTGGTGTTATACTTTATGCACTTCTTTGCGGTACCCTTCCTTTTGACGATGAGAACATTCCTAATCTTTTTAAGAAAATAAAGGTATTTCTAGATTATCTTTGAATGCGCAACGCTTCGGCAATAATGTTAATCTGCATTTCATGTTAAGGAGCCTTTATTATAACTTATAAGCACCATATGTTTTTCCAAAAATTTCTGCACTTGTTGGCTTTTTCGTGTTAGTTTGATTTGTCATTCAAGTGAGTATTTCCAGTATTGCAGTTCAGCTGTATGCTACTTCAGTTACCCTGGTTGTGTGGTTGATAGGTTAACAAAGTTTTCTGTTGCCAAAATATGAATTATGTACCAGACATTCAAGATCATTGTTTTGTCTATTTATGCAATTTGTTGCTGGCTAGTTATTTAATTGATGGTCAGTTAAATCTACTCTTCGACTTAGTTGATTATGCTTTAAAAAAACTTAAGATCTAGATTTATGCCATCATCTATGCTCTTTATTTGCAGAGATTGAATGTATTGCACTTTGAATTTTTGTTTTTTCTCCTTAGGGTGGGATATACACTCTTCCCAGCCATTTATCCCCCGGTGCGAGAGATTTGATACCAAGGATGCTGGTTGTTGATCCAATGAAGCGAATGACAATTCCAGAAATCCGTCAGCATGCATGGTTCCAAGCTCATCTTCCACGGTATTTAGCTGTGCCCCCACCGGATACCATGCAACAAGCAAAGAAGGTTGTTATTTTTAATTCTTCATTTTCTTATATAATTTTAGAAGTCAGCTATCTTGCATTCTGTTTACAAGAAGCCAGAACAAAGCCTAAGTTTTTTGGTCCATACTAAGTTCTTACAATAAGCTGCATTGTATATGTAAATATTTTAACATTGCATCCCTGTGATACTCTGGATATCAGTTCCCAAGTCGACATTTACCGTCATCGGAATTCCCTTTTGGATGTGTCATGTTACCATTCCAACTGTTTCCTGTGAAATTCAATACCTGAATTTGTTATAGACTTAAAAAAACTCTTTAAAACTTTGTGGTAGTAAAATCGAAGACCATTCCTGTTGCATGCGTAGTTGCGATCATCAGAATCTTCAATAATTATATCCATGGCTTTTGTTTTTGAAATTGTTCTATATCAAGGTTCAAACTCTCCCCCATATTATATAATTGATACTTGGCCAAGCTTATGAGTTTCACTTTTCTCTTCCTCTTAGATACTCTAGCTGTGCTTGTACGTGATGTATATTGGACACCAAACATATCAATTCTATCAAAACTCTGTTTGAATTTTTTTTTTTTGCATAAGCAAGTAATGTCAATGTAAAGGCAAGTAAAGCAAGCAATATGATACAAAAATTGGTAAAGTAACTTAGCGATTAGGTTACCTATATCATTTGGTTGCAATTAGGGTAATATATACACTTAACATACTCATCAAATTAGAGAAAAGCAAAGTCAATTGAATATGTTTTCTGTTCTGTGACAAACTAGTATCAAAGGAATACAAAATCACACAAGGTCAATTTTAAACTGGATTTGCGAAAAGAAGTAATGTGTTAAAGTATTTGTGTGTGGATTGCAGATTGATGAGGAGATACTTCAAGAAGTGATCAAGATGGGTTTTGACAGGAATCAATTAGTTGAGTCTCTTCGAAATAGAATACAAAATGAGGTTTGGACTTCTCAGATCTATGTTTAATTTCTTTCATTTCTCCTATGGTGTCTTATTGGCTGTCTTGTTGTTCAGGGTACTGTTGCATACTATCTTTTATTGGACAACCGGTTTCGTGTTTCCAGTGGCTATCTTGGAGCTGAGTTTCAAGAAACCATGGTGAGTTTGCTTGTTCTTAACTTTATTCCATTGTAGTGTAGTTTCCTGCTTTCCTTTACCATGATCCTTATAAAATTGACATGGAGTATTCAATGATATATGGAAGGGCATAATGACTTGTAAATTGTTGCTTTCCTGTTTGTGTATTTGTAACTTTGGAGATATAAAGAATCGTGTATATTTCCTTTTTTTTCTTCTTCTTTCAGGAAAGTGGTTTCAACCGGATGCATCCAGGCGAAGCTGTTTCACCTATTGCACACCGCCTTCCAGGATATACAGATTATCAAGGAATAGGTTTAAGACCACAGTTCCCCGTTGAGAGGAAATGGGCTCTTGGACTACAGGTTAAGTTTCTTACTTTTGTTCTGTTCTCATATGAGACCCTAGTTTACTGTCTTTGTGACATTGTCAATTGAGGGGAATGTACCTATTTTACTGGCAAAGCCTAGCTTTTTGTGTGTACTGTATAATTGTTTTTCAGCTGTTGACTGACTACCATCAGAGTATAGAATTATTCATTTGTGATCATTTTTTACAGTCTCGAGCCCATCCTCGCGAGATAATGACTGAAGTTCTTAAAGCTCTGCAAGAACTAAATGTTGGTTGGAAAAAGATTGGGCACTACAACATGAAGTGCAGGTGGCTGCCCGGCCTTCTGGGTCATCGAGAAGACATGGTTAACAACCCTGCGCATGGTAATAACTTCTTTGGAGATGAATCCACAATTGTTGAGAATGATGGTGTTGTTAAGTCATCAAATGTGGTCAAGTTTGAAGTTCAGGTAATCAACATGCCCATATTCTGCACTCATGTTAGTATTGTAGTAAAATATGGAATGAGTGATAAAGTAACTAATAATTACTCTGTGCAAGGGAAAAAATCACTGTAGAAGAAATCATTTTCTGTGATCATGTTTTGACCTTTTTTTTTCTTTTTCCTGGAAAGTCGTGTGGGTGTTATGGAAGAAATTGTTCACTGTAGATGTTGGAGCATTTTGTGTGTTGGATTATGTTGGTATAATTTTCACCATCATTTCTTTCGAGGTGTACTAATATATACGTATTGCTGTGCGGTCTAAACAGCTTTACAAAACTCGCGAAGAGAAGTATCTACTTGATCTACAAAGGGTTCAGGGGCCACAGTTTCTCTTCTTGGATCTTTGCGCTGCCTTCCTTGCACAGCTTAGGGTTCTTTGAAGTGAGAGGCTACGACTTTGATTGCCCTTCAGTTCACGCACGCACATGCATGTGCATAAAATCCTTACCATGTACATATATGCACCGCTTTTACTGTCCCTTTCTTAAACCGCAAGGCAAATAGCTGTTCTTAAGCCAAGCCTTGGACATGAAGCCGGCTGGCTGTTCACTGGTAGGTCTGAGTTTTGACAGTGTGCCTCGCTAGATAATTCTTATTTTGCTCCGGAAAGGAGCTTTACAAATCACTTGTAACAATCAATGAGCTAAATATCTTTTTGTTCTGTATGTCGTGAATCTGTAGTGTTTCTTATTATTCTGAAATCAGTGTTTCATTCATATCATCAAGGAGGAGTTTGTACTTGAATCGCTGTGGATGTTTCTATGCATGTCCTGTCAATAAAGGTTAAATTGTTGATTTAGCAAACATAATCTTGTTTGTATCTTTTGGAATTGCTGTTTGTGAAGATGTGATTTGATCAACTGAAAGGATTTTGTATTATCCAAATATACCATCTTCAAGTAGATTGGAAATGTGCTAGACTGCTTCATCCCCCACAAGCTCAACAAAAACAACGTCGGTTTTGTGCGAATTTCCAGTAACTCAGAAGCCAACACCACTGTAATGTTACACGCCAAAAGAACGTGCATCCCCTGGGTGTTTTTATGGGTGGTCTTCATCACGTGACATTTTTTTACTTATCATCCGGATGTAGATCAATGCTATTTTATGATCTATGTATAACATCATCGTCCAAATATATGTCTATTGTGCACGGCGTTCATGAATAAGCTTGACCCCTCCTTCTGGATGCGGGAGTTTGGGACACCACCCGAAACTTGCTCTCTCGATATGTGACAAGCGGGATCATGACAAGATCGGGAGTGTAGCAGATCATTGTGACGCATGTGGCATAAACAGATGTTCGTAGTGCCATCCATTTTCTGAGTGGCCTATGGGAAGAGATGTAGGGCCAAATGTGGATGCAACATCTATGTTGGAATTGTGCGGAGACAAGTTTCTAGTGTTACATTGAATAAGTGCTAGATGAGAGACAACTTTTCGAAAGGTCCAAGGAGAACGGATAACAACCTTACACCAGATCACACCCTTAGGGACAAGGTTTGAGTAGGGTACACAAGTACGCTTGACGCAATGAGAGCACAAACTTGCGACGAAGACGTATGCAGATAGAGTGAGAGAGAATGTTGCGCGCCAAAAGAATGAAAATTTCAATAATCTTAATGTCTAAATTGAAATTTTGAATAATTTCAGGTATATATTTTAAAGGGTATAATGTATACAGTTAACTGATATAAATTTATATCAGTTAAACTAATAAGATGATGACACCTCATTTAAAATCATTGATCCGGACGGGTCGCTTCTCTCCCCCAAATTCACTTGGGTGGGTATAAATGATTTTAAATGAGGTGTCATCACCTCATTGGTTATGTTAAGTTGCAACTGATATAACTTTATATCAGTTAACTGATATACATTTTACTCATATTTTAAATTGAGTTATTTTATGTTAGAAAAGAAAAACTGAAATAAAATAATGGGATAATTACATGTTACTACCTTCTTAGATACACGTTTTGCACGTTACTACTATGTCACTGCACTTTATTACCCTGAACTTTATTTTTTCTACACGTCATTACCCTTAACTTTTTTTTTTTCCAATCCGTTAGATAATTCGCCAATTAACTTGCAAAAAGACCTAAATACCATTCTATTTTTATTTTTATTTTAAATATTAATAATAATAATATTTTTATTTTTATTACAATAATATAAAATAAAATGAAAAAAAAAAAAACAAGAACATATCTAGTTTGTTCTATTCATCTCCCACTCTCATATGTTCATCTCCTACTCTCATCTCTTCTCCTCCGCCAGTGTCCGTCAACCGTCGCCGCCTCCCCTCCACCTCCACGCCCATGCCATCAACTGGACATGTGTCTTCCTCCGTGCCGGCGCCGACGACATCGAAGAGAAGCCCCGCGAAGCTCGAAGAGGAGGCGCCACAGTTGAGGATCTGGTCCACGACAGCGGTCGATGTGCTCCTCCTCCACCACCACTTGAAGCAACCGGAAAGATATGCATGTCGTGCTCGTCCACCGCATCTGGCCTCGTCTTCTCCGAACTCCGCCATCGTCAGCCGCCGCCGCCCCTCGCTTTCTCTGCTACACTTCTCTGTGTTTTTTTTCTTGTGATTTTAGAATGTTTTAGCCTTGTGTTTTCAAAAAATCTGAACTGCCCCAAAAAAAATTTGGATTTTTGGGCGACACTTTGAAGTTTACGGCAAATTTATTCTTAACTCAATGCAGAAGGATAAAATCAGTATTTAAAAAAATTAAAAAGTTATGTACATGGCACACATGATGAGAGAGAGTCAAACTAACTAACAGAACGGCAAATGGTAAATTTAGGATAATAACTTGTAACGAAAAGAGATTTAGAGTAGTAAATTACAAAAAGTGTATATAACAAAATAATAACATATAATTATTCCTAAAATAATCTATAATATTGCATGTTCAGTGTTAATTTGTACTACAAAATAATATATGATATAAAAAAATTAAATCTTATGAAAATTATAAAACGGAGACTTTTTGGATGATCTTCAATAAATGATATAAAAATTATTAACATTTAAAATAAATTCATTATAATATTTAAATTTCTTCATTTCTTACCCTAAATAATTCTATTAATAATATCAATTAATTAAAATACATGTAAAAATTATACATAAAAAACACTTTTTCATAAAGAGAAAACAAATCTAAACTAAGGTTTTTTTTTGTTTTTGTTTTTTTGTTTAGATTCTAAGCCACCAATGAGGTGATGACACCTCATTGAATTTCACTTATACACACCCTAATGAATTTGGGCGAGCGGAGCGACCCGCCGGATATAGGTTTTTTTTTCTTTTTCTAATGAGGTTTCCTTATCTTATTGCCAAGGTCTCCATCTGCCATGTTAGCCTGGTGGATCATGCCTACACAGTTGACCCTCCGGGCCTTATGAGTTCTGGGCATCCTCACCTCCCTCCAGTCTCTTCCGAATCCACAGTTTCAGGGCTCCCAAAATCCCGCTCTCGTCGCTCTCGTTCTCGTCATGGTCAATCTTCCAACGCTTCCCTTGCTCAACCCCATCCTCCCCCTCGCGATCCGCATAAGTGTTTTGGGGTTTTTGCAAGTAAATGGGAGTGCGTGCTAAAGGCTCTAAGGATGAAGCAATCGAGCAGCTTCGGGTCATTCAAGCAAAATATCGAAATCATTAATCGCCCCTGGTGGTCTTTTGTTGCCTGCTTAGTTTTGTAGGGTTCCTTCCTTTTTTCTTTTTCCTGTATGTTTTTTCATCCTTGTCCCGTTGGACTCTTTGTACTTTTATTCTCTCATTAGGGAGTTTATTTTAATAAAGATACCATTCGCTAATCAAAAAAAAAAAACCCGAATATTCAAGACAAATACAATATATTACACAACTCAATCCCCTATTTATAATGAGGTAGTAATTGATATTTAGAAGACGTGAGATACAAAAACATGAGTCAAAATAAACAAAGAAATATAAACTTAATACAAATAGGAAACAAAACTGTAAATTAAAAATTAATTTTTATTTTAATATTAGTATATTTCAATTATTTTATTTTTAAAATAAATATTTTTTATTTATAAAATTGAGTGACACGTGTCATTTAATTCGAATATATCAATTGAATAAATTAAAATGACACATGTCACTTAACTAGATTACCCCATAGAAAATTATATATTTCATCCGTTCTATAATTAGTGTCATGTTTTTCTTAATTGTCTCAAAATGATTGTCCTCTTTTTTTTAAAAAAAAAAATAAGTTATTTTTGCATGAATTGTGAATAATATTATTAAAACAAGTTAGTTAATATTTTTAACACATGATCATAAGATACAAAAGTTAACATATCACACTAACTAATTTTATTTTTTTCTTTCACAAAATTAAAATGAGAACACTCATTTTGACATGGAGAAAATATATATGGAAGATGATTCACACATGTATTGTTATTACATGTATTTTCTATTTGGTATTGATGCTACCATAAAAAGCATAGATACGCCAGCGAATGAGGTAAGGACACGTGCCTCTTTAAGGGACCCACACGCACCCAAGGATTGACCCAGTCAACAACAGTTAATACGAACATCCTCGACAACTC
>JAYMTK010004983.1:0-10613 GCA_036897405.1 Pelargonium myrrhifolium | reverse complement strand
GAGGCGGCGGGAGAGCGAGGCAGAACAGAAGGGCGCGGAGGCGCGGGTCGATGGCGGAGGCGACTCGAGTGGGCAAGGGGGAGGAAGGAGGTTGGAGAAAGAGGACAAGGGGAGAAGAAGGGCCTCTCCGGCGGCGACACAACGACGCGAGGTTGAGTTGGGATAGAGAGAGAGAGAGAGGTTTAGGGTGTATACAGATCGCCTCAGAATTTTTAATATCTTCCTAACCACTTATTAAAAATAGATCGTTTTGAGTGTCTGACTTAACTACCTTTAGGTTAGTTGACTCACCTTCATTGTACCATGTATATATAGTAAAAAGTTACGAACTATTAATGTCGTTACTCCATAAAAACACATGTTTAAAATAAGGGGTAATTACACATGACTACCCTGTACTTTACACGTTTTGTACATGTATACCCTAAACTTTTTTTAAACTTTTGGCTACCTGTACTATGCAATTTTTTGACGGAGGGGCCTATTCGTCACAAAATATTCTATTTTTAACAAAATATTTCATTTTTGATCATGTGTATGCACATGACCTAAAATCAACTAAAATCAACAAAAATGAACCAAAAATAACCAAAAATCAACAAACTCGCGCTTGAGTTTGTTGATTTTGGGTTTGATTTTAAGTCATGTGCATGACACACGATCAAAAATTGAATATTCTATTAAAAAATGTAATATTTTGTGACAGAGAGACCCCTCCGTCAGAATATGGCATAGTACAGGGTAGTCAAAAAGTTAAAAAAAGTTTAGGGTATAATATGCAAAGCGTGTAAAGTACATGATGGTCACGTGTAATTACCCCTTAAAATAATGTTTTTGGGGTGTTAGGAAAAGGTCTTAAAATGAGCGGGTGTAAGTAACCAACCTGCAAGAATCACAGTGTTTGGTTAGGCATGAGAAACACAGAGAGACAATCTTTGACAAGTAATCTAGTTTTTATAACTGTAAGGGTTGCTGAAGAGAATGGAATGTTGTTGGAATAATGTTGTAGTGCTTTTTCCAGAGATATGCATCCTTGTCAAATCATGGCATCAATTTTTTTTTTTTGAAATCAAATCCAAATGTGTAATTCTTATCTCAATCTCATTTCAAAGGGATTCAAATTATAGTTTTAATTAGAAAAATAGGAGACAGGAAGAGAGGACTCCGAGTGGATTTTGCAAATTAAATCAAAACTGCTTGTTTCATCTGAGCTCAATGTCACTGCATAATATCTTAACTTTTTTGTCACAGAATGAGCGTACTTCTTTTTAGCAAGTTAGTTATGCATGGATTGTCAATAGTATCCTTGTAATTAGTTAGTTAGTTAGTACAATATCATAAAGATACAAGAGTAAATATATATCACACTAACTTCTTAAATTTTCTCAAAATAAAAACAAGGACACTCATTGTGGGACGGAACCAGATATTTCTTAACAGGGCTATGACATTCATTCTGTCCAATATGTTGATTTGCAAATTGTACATCGCAGACTCGCAGTGTAGGTAATGTAATGGCATTTACATCCAAGTTTCTTAGCTCCAAAAATATTTATTTTAAAGAAAATAAACAGCAATTGAAAAATGAATTTTACTTACAAGAATAGAATAATAACAAGATACGTGGATGTTTTTTTTTTCTCCACTTCTTGCCTGAAAAGTGGTATTGGGTTTTCTAAATGGCTATAAACTATATCTTGAATTGATTGACAACCAATGTGAAAGGTAACAAACTATAGTTGCTATAGAAATCAGTTTCAAAATTTCGACCCAACGAGCTCTTAAAACTCGGGTTTCTACCTACCAAAATGGTGTGTGAGCGCGTGCGTGCATATTGAATCAAGTAATGTGAAATGGAGAAGATTAGCATAGATGAAATATGAGTGTCAGATTACTTTCCATTGGCATTGGTATTGGCATTGAAATTTGCATTCTTATGGAAAGGCCAAAGATTTACCAAACGCTCGAGGACTGATGCGCTTTTTGCAAAATAGCCTGAGAAACCTGCAGGTGTGGATGCGGGAGGAAAATCCTCAGCTGGCATTGCAAAAGGTCTAACCATCTTCTCCATTTTCTCTAATGTGAGATACGATCCCACATCTTGCAGCCTCTCTGGACCCATTATTGGTAGTGTATGCTCTTGATGCAACAAAGCAGCTTCACTGTCGTTCGTCTGTGATGCCCACACAAGATATGAAGGAGAAAATTTTGTCAATAAGTGGACAAATGATTACTTGCACTGATGAATATAGCTAAATTCTCTGTGTTATCAAACTCGAGACATGTTACCTCCAAGGGGGACAAATCTGCACCGCGGCTAAAAGTCATCTCTATGCGGTACCTTTTAGGGTCTTCCAGAGGTACCTGCAGTTCAATTCAACAACATATGTTAGATCAATAACTATAAACAAAAGAACATAAGAGTCTATGGGAGAAGTAAATAACCATCCTGTCAAATTTTATTTTCAAAACAATGGATAAAACTAAATCTAACAAAATCTCATCTAGTTTCCTAAACAATGATAGGTTTGAATCCTGACCACTTGGAAATCAGGTCTTAAGGGCAAGAGGACTGTTAGTCCATTGCTGTACTGTTCATATTTTGTGCTACGAAACAGGTCTAGTTTGAAGCTTTATCTTCAAACCAAATCAAATGTCAGAAGTGAAAGATTACAAACTTCAGGCCAGTGTAATCCAGTAGATTAATTAACAAAGATGTATTAGAAACTCGCCAAATCAAAAAGAAACCAAACAAACATGAGAGCTAGAATTACAGTGATCTGTAGACTTAGCTACTTGTAAGAATGAAAAAGAAACATCTGAGCATCCTTGGACATTGCAAAAGGAAATAAGACTTTAAGTTCTGCCCTTTCATGTGTAAATATGCTAATAAAAATAAACTTAAGAAACAGACAAGGACACCTACCTCTATATTCTCCAACATTCTCAATACGATATAACTCATATAGTCAAGCTCTTGAGTTTTAAACAGACGCTCCAAAGCACTCTGGCAAACAAGACTAGCCTCTCCTTGAAGAGATTCATCCAAGTTACAGTAACGAAGAACATTCATGAGGGAATGGATATGTGATTCCTGCCATTCAACATATATCAAAATAAATTACAAAACATATATAAATAGGTAACAAATCAACTCTATAGAACTAAAATCCCAAAAAATGAGATATTCTGCTAATCAGATTATTCACACTGACATGCAAAAACCAAATCATACATCAATTAGTCAATAAAATTAGTAAAAACTCGACGCATCTTACTATTTACATAATTCTACAATTTCAAATTTTCAAAACTCAGCTTTGATGGAGTCAGGATAACATAAAGCCCACACAATGACAATTTAGGTATTTTGAGATTCTTGAAGCCAATGTTCGCAGCCAACTCTGACTACAATTTAACTAATTCCAATTATAGGAAAAACATGCTACCTCAACATATTGGGTAGCAGGAAGAACTCTTCATTTTAATATAAGCAAACAATTTTTTAATTACATCTCTGGGGTGAGTGTGAGTGTGTGTGTGTGTGTGAGAGAGAGAGAGAGAGAGAGAATACTACTGCCGCACAAGGTTTCGCAGCATATAACAAAGAGATATACAATACTCACTGAAGTAAAGTAAAGGCGCGTCCTCACGTGGCGATCCGGTGTCTTAACATTTGCATACCTGACAGAATACAAGGAAAGGATAAAAAATCAATTCCAACTAAAAGCTTAAGTTGATAGTTAAAGGCCCAATACTAATTATATACTTGCACGGCCCCCTCACGTGCAAGCCCATTATCGCTTTGCACGTGGCTTATGCACAGGTCTTCTTTTTGCCTTTTGCTTGAATTTAATATTATTTAATCAGAGTGGCGGCAGTACTCAAACTCGTGACCTATAGGTCAACAAGGCTCTGATAACATATGAAGATCAAACTCAACTAAAAGCTTACACTAATAGTTGAAAGCCCAACATTAATTATATACCAAACATGTATGAAAGATGAAGTTCGAATATTCACTCTGGATCTAATCGGTATTTGGTTTCTTTATCATCATCGTCTTCGTGATCCATTGATAAATCACTGGTGCTTGTCCTTTTCATGTCATCATTTTTAACGTAAAACTTCGACTGGTGATGATCTGTATCTTCTTTTTCATTCTTAGAAGATGCTGAATCCTGCTCTTGGTTACTTTTCACTTCAGCAACGCTGATGGCTTCTTCACGCGTATTTCTTAGATCAATCAAAATTTTACCCAACAAACGACGAGCAATCTGAATTTCAACAAAATAAGCATCGACTTATACTCTCAATCATGTAGCAATCCACAGTGAAAATGCAAGTTGCATTTCAGGTAGAAAAATTTAAGAGAACATCACTAAACAAGAAGCAATGTGGATGGTTCTTTTTACTTTGATAAGATTCAATATCAACTATATTGGGGAAACATAAAACTAAATCTGAACCAACATATATTCCTCAGCTTGTCTGATCTGAACCTGATGATTCGGAATATCAAAAATTGAAATTTCCTTCTTCCATCAAGATTAAACATTATGGGATTAAGAGAAAGAAAGCACGTCATACTCTATGTTCCACAATAACAGTTAATTAATATACTAAAAATGGAAGTTTCACAACTTTCCCCATTTGATTATAATTACATCACCGATACTATCCTATATGTTAGTTATAACAACCTTGGAGTTACAATAAAGCCACAAAATGGCTAGTGAATGACCAATAATCATTCTTAAATTTTGCAGAAAGTCAAAATAGATCAGTTAATGTGAGGAAAGAGTGCATCTTAATAGTTTCCATCAACAATTTGTATTTTTATTATTTAAATCTCTGATCTGCTAACAAAGGAAACTAAGGATCCTCATGTCAGAAATGTTTGCAATCAGAGAATGAGTTGAGCAAAAGCATTTCCACAGAGTGTTCCATTCTAAGGTTGAAAAGATCAAGAACATAAACATAAAAGGTAAATTGGAAGCAGTCTTACCTTTGACCCAATCTTCAGCTTCTGCTTTGCATTAATTCCATATTCATTTGGGATAACACCATCAGCAAGTAACTGCAACAACAACAACAACAATGACAAAAAAATTACACACACACACACACATATACTGAAGCTCTAAGGCCAGCTATGACAACGACAAATAATTGACTTGGTTCATTTCACCTCAAATTATCTGTTGCCAAGCCTTTTCATTTATAAATAACATATTGCTAAATGAACAATAAAAGAAGAAAACAACTACAGAAGATGCATTTACTGTGGGATTTGGTTGGTTGTACCTGAGCAACTTTGAAGAGTTCATTCAGTCCTTCTAGATGAAGATGATCATTGTGCAATAGATCGTATCTATTAAATAGATCATAAAAAATTACAAACCAAATCAATAATAATGGCATTGAATAATGAGCATCTATATAGATTACATTACATCTGAAGTGACAAATAACATCTCAACCCATGTCATGAACTTAATCTTATACTATTTGACATGTCCAGATGGCACATTTACATCTACAGGTAAAAAGGATGAGATCGACTCAACGAGTACTGAATGATGTAAAAGGACAAATTACAAGCACCGCAAGTAGCTATTTCCTTTAGGGAGCAGCCATGAATTGGGTTCTGAACACTTAAAAGCAGAAGGCATTTTTTGCAATTGTAGTGCATCCAAAAGACCAAAACTATTTACAGCCAGAGTACTTACTTGCATGAATCATAAACATCTGGAATTTGAGTTATATCAAATCGACTGAAAAAAAAAAAAAATCTTGTTAGTGAAGTGGGAATGAAACGTAACAAGTAAAAGTTAAAACATATGTAATGTACTATAGGAAAAAAAAATATACAATAGGCACAACCTAACGAGTAAATAGTGATAGATACTTACTCTTTGCGTTCATTATACAGGTCCCTTTCAAGTTTTCTCCAGCGAGCAAACATAAGAAGGAATCCCTCACTACCGCAGGGTAATCCAGCAGCAATACGGTCAACATCGATATTAGTTTTACCAAGGGCCTTTGCTTGATCATATGGTGGAATCACATCAAACATGCTGCGCTCTGTGAGTTGTTCATTTTCATCTTTAGCAAGTACTTTTACTTGTTCAGTGACTTTCTTAGTCAGTTGTACCTATTCCAAAGAGATGGGAGGCAGAGGAAAATCAGAATTTTTCCATATCCGGGTGTAGAAAACAGATATTGCAGAAAGGATTTTACAGGTTCATCCATTAGATGTAAATTGTCGTATCCTTCCCACAAAACAAAGTGGAATTTGATATTGAATTATGAACCCACTGATAGAGGCTGCAGTGCACACGTTCATGTATGGCTAGAGAAAAAGGAATTATTAGATTCATCCACTGGATGAAATCTTTTATATGCTTCCCACAAAACAATCTTGAATGTCAATGTTGGATTATGCACCTAATGACAACGAGGCTACATTCCACAACACTATCTGGCAAGCGAAAACTAGAGTGCCAGTGCTTGTACGGGTTCAGAAGTTTTTAGAATTAGTTACAATGCAATATAAAACTAAAAGATCAAGCTAAAGAAGAGGACATACCCAAGGGGACTCATAGTTTCAAAATTTCCAATTTTAGTAAATGAGCTAAAACTTCTCTTTCTAAAAGTGAATAAATTCAGTTTTATTTCACATATATGATATATGACTATGTGGATGACCAATACATTCAAACTCACTATCGCCAAAAAAAACAGAGTAGCAAATGAATATTTACAAAAAGTTGAAAATTGGATGTTTTTATACTTGTTTGGAAACTGAAAAGGAATAAACATTTCATAGAGACGATGGAAGACTGGAAATATAGATGGAATTACTAGCAAATGAATTAAAGAAAATCTGACTTCATTTTTTATTGATGCTTTTGCAGGGTGGTTTTGGGTCTGTTTTGTTTCGTGGTTCCTGAGCTTTATTTGCTCTTGCCCCTATTTCATTGAATAAAATTAAGTTTACATGGAAAAAAATCTGACTTAATCATTACTACCAATGGCCATCACTCAATCATTAAGAGGCTTCATTGTTCCAAATTCAAGAAACAATAATGCAAATAAAATGAAAATGTTTGTTTTTCTTAGCTCATCATATACCTGAGAGAACATTACAAGAAATCTTTATAAAAAATGGCCACGAGTAGGAAATCTGTGTATCTAACATTAACTTAAAAATGTAATTACCAATTTGGGTAGTAGTTTATGAGCGTCTGGAGGAATTCCTGCGCCATCAACCATCCAAGGACAATCAGATGATCCATTGCTATGAACTATCTTTGCACCAGATGTTATAAGCTCATTCAATCTAGCCTGTAAGCAATACGAACAAGCTATCACTAAAAGATATTCAGCTCTCACTCTTCTATAACAAGCTGATGTCTCTCTAATGTACTTAAATTTTAATCTCCTAATAAGAATCCAAGTTTAAAAGTTAATTTTTGAATCTTTTGACCAGCCTTCCTAGGAAATCAGTCTTGATCATTTACAGAATGCATCATAATTGTCGTTAAAGTTCCATATACCATGCAAAAACATCTTATAATTACACCAAGAACCAAGACAAACCTTAGCTTCTTCCATCTCAATACTAGCATTCTCAAGTCCATCCAACATAGATGAGTCCTTGCTAACAAGGGAAACCTTGAAAAAAGGTGACTAAGTCAGTCAAATAAACTTAACATTCTCGAGCAGTAAAAATACTGAAAAGGGAAATATTAACAGACCTGAATAGGTGTTAACTGCCCTTCCAGATCAAGGAGGCCTTTGGCAAAAGCAGCAGCAGACATCTGTCAATGGCAACTTGCAAATAAATTATACCAATCTCAAAACTAATGACACACTTGGATAGTTGGACCACAATCAATGAAGTGCTGAAACAAGATGAAGAACACCCGAAGATTAAAAGCACCGCAAGCAGATTAGCACCACCAGATACATACCTGGACACGACCCTCATCAGAGCTGTAGATTTTTAGATCATGACGGTACGTACTATGGAGACGAAGCAGACCAGTACCTTCGCCTACAATTGTATAAAACGCCACCATATAAACTACCAAAAGAAATTAAATTTTACATCACCCTTGTATGGATTTGCCATGCTAATATAGCACTGGTGATCCCCTATTATACAGTCTAGGATAACAAATAAAAAGACGGACAAGAACTACAGACTACTTGAAGCATCACTTGTTAGCTAATAAGTGAAATAAAACATCCTTAAAGAGACCCTGAAAACCCGTCTGCAAAGGAAATATAGAAAATTAGAATTTTATTAGCACATAAAAATATCATTTATCTAAGAAAGTGAGGACACTGTGGTTAATGTCTCTGATATTTGCCAGACACATGAGCTCTCGGCTCTGAGATTTCAACTATTGCATAGTTGCTTTAAGTCTTTTACAGCAAAAATCCCTCAACCATGTGACAACCATCTGGCAACTATTCCAGCAATGATCCATCAATCACCCTGGTGACCCACCAAAGATGCTTTCTCATTTACAACTTACAGCAAATGCAAATGCAAATATATATATATATATATATATATATATATATATATATATAGATGACTTATATGGATAAAAAAATAGATGCAGTAATTCTACCCTAACTGCACCTTAAAATGCACATGTACCTCCTAAATCTAAATATTTGAATGACGAAATTATCAAATGCACATTTGAGAGTTTTTATTTCATTTTCTGAAATTGTTGCTAATGAAGTCTACTGATACTGATAAATCCAACAATGTTTGCTTATAAATAAATATTGGAAAGAAGGAAAAATAACTGACTGAAGTCCTGTAATTATACCACCTTGAACTTGAAGTCCACAATTTTTAATTTCTAAATTTAGCGGAAAGTAATACAAAATTTTCACCTGGGTACATATGATTTCTGAAGTATCTACCCAACTCTTCAGCCTACAAATAACGGACATAAACCTTAATGTTAGAAGAATAGTCAGAAATGCTATAAAATATAGTACACAAATGATCCCACGTAAGAGTAATTTCGGAACCAATATAATAACACTCCTAAGTGTAAGTGCAAAAACAAGAAAAATTACCAAAACATAAAATAAACTAATTTTTAATACCTGCTTTCTGCCAGCATGAGTAAGAACACCCCCGTATTTAAGAACCATCAAAGCTTCAACAGGTCGTTCTTCCTCACCTTCACCATTGCTTTTAGCAACTTTAATCCACTTTAGCGGTTTAAGTTGAACTTTCCTATAAATACCAGAGAAATGTCCCCCCTGGATACAATACAAAACCAACAAGTGAGTCAGAGGTAGTTTTAGCGAAATGTATAAGGTAATGAGGACAAACTTAGGTATGTGGCAATGGAATCTTAGTCATGAGTGCATTGTACCAGCATATTGTATTTTGTTCATTGCCATAGCTGACAAGTCTTTCAAATCAAATCTTAAAGCCTAGATATGGTCTTTAAACCCAAAAGATTCCTCAACCTGTAAAAATAATGCAAGGAATTTAAGGTCATGCCACTCTCCTCACGGTTACCCAATATTTTCCTTGAGTCAGCTACATGATGAAAAGTGCGTGCGTACACACACAGAAGTGTAGGTATAGGAATGGGTGTGAATGCTGAATCCATAGGAAGTAAAACCTTCTTCTAAAGATGAACACTGACCAGTTCAGAACAGCAGTAGATTTACAATAGGAATATAGGATAGAGAAGGAAGAGCAAAATTCCATACAATAATTTTATTTAGCAGAAATTCCATGAAATACTTGAAAATTATGGAAATCACAGAAGAAAAAAAAGAAGAAGATAAATTAACATAAACATAATTTTAGATAAATCTATTAACCTCCTCAAGGACTGCTTTGACTTGACGAAGCTTTTCAGCATGCTCCATGTCTTCTGCCTCACTATCACTTTCTCGACCTGGTCTAAATATTATATATATATAGTTATTAGTTGTCGGTAATGCATGTTCATTCTTAGTAGCTTAACAGCAGATTTAATTCACCAAAAATACTGCTTCCTATTTCTACTGCATATTAGTCAGAGAAGAATGCATAGAGATGTATTTACATACTTGAGAGAATGATCAGAAAATGGACTATATTTTCATCCTCCACAAAATAATGATTGTGTTCTTACTTATGAAGGAAAGTTTGGGAAGCATAGCAACAACTTTTCAAATTAGCATTATGTGACAACCCCAAGACATGAGAAAGGATCTGTTGTAATGACAGACCAATATGTGCATAAGATGAATTCTGAAATAGTATATATGTTCACCATAATAGCTTAAAGTGATCCAATCACCACATCCGAGGTATGAGCATAACCCCAATGGTGAGTTGTTATTTAAGAAGACACAAACAATGCAACGCATCAGTTAGATGGTAAGAGGTTTGACAAATTGCGTTCATGACAGTATTGGTGTGCATCGGTCCTGGGCCATATCCCTATGAGAAGGACTGAAGACCAGACTGGACCAGTTTGAACCGAATTCAAATACTCCCTCCGTCCCAAAATGAGTGTCCTGTTTCTATTGCATTTTTGTCCCAAAATGAGTGTCTTGTTTCCTTTTCTAGT
>JAYMTK010004982.1:0-10613 GCA_036897405.1 Pelargonium myrrhifolium | reverse complement strand
ACTCTGGTACAATAAAAGTTTGGATACCAGATTTGGTTTCAGCCCAAAGTTTGGGCACTAAATATACATATAACCCTTGATTATTTCACAGTACATTTGAGATTTGTTTGTTAAACATGTAGTATGACATTCTTTTTTCCTTTTTCTATCTTCTTGGCGGCAGTTAAACTTCTTGACTGGGGAGAAGAGGGCCACAGATCGGACGCTGAAATAGCCTCACTTAGAGCTGCTTTTACGCAAGAAGTAGCTGTTTGGCACAAGCTTGAACATCCTAATGTAACTAAGGTAACCTTTTATGTCTTGAATCTACTTCCTTCTGATCATGAGTTGTAATTAATGCACTTAAAGTAGCTTGTAACGCCCTTTTTATTTTAAATGAGTAATAACATTTAATTGGAAAGGAGGGAACAAAAAGGAAGGTCCCAAACTCACAATCACAGGGAGAGTGTGATCCCCAAAAGCAAGTTGCCTACAATGTGGTTCATAACTTTTCTGTGGACACAGAACAAAGGAAAGTATCTGAAGTTATTATAACTAATAACCATAAACCTAGAGAGTGAAACTTCAGTAAAGAATGCTCCAGTAAAGAATGCAACTACTTTATCCATATTCTAATGAATGTGTTCCTGCTCATAATAATTGAATTATGTAAACTCTACTTAACTAAGCTTACCAGCCTATGGTTTTGTTATGTGTTAGATCTTAAGGAGGGAGCTAAACTCTACTTAGTGTTGAGCTACTTTAAAATCACAACACTGAAGTAAATTGATGAGTATGAAAATAGAGTCAGAGTTGGACATGATGCCTCTTATTATATAAACCTGCAATTTACAAATTGTCATGACAAGGGATAATTAGTTGACTTTAAACACGATTAAGGTTGGCAATAGTGTGATTGTCTGTCACTGGACTAGGAGCAAATGAAGTATAACATATCCATGTCAGTGCTTTAAATGGTGTGTGGCATCCAAGATTGCTTTTAATTGTGAGACTGACCGGTTCTATGATATTTATATGAAAGTTCGCCTTACATGTGCATGCCATATCCTTTTTGCAGTTTATTGGGGCGACAATGGGGACATCAGATCTAAACATTCAAACTGATAATGGCCATATGGGAATGCCAAGTAATATGTGTTGTGTTGTTGTTGAATATTGTCCTGGGGGTGCACTGAAATCTTACCTCATAAAGAACCGGAGAAAGAAGCTGGCTTTTAAAGTAGTTGTGCAACTGGCACTAGATCTTGCGCGAGGGTTAAAATCTTACACCCCATTATTATATTTTATATTGACGAAATCTTTTGAATCTGAAATGTTCTTGAATGTTTGGAGGTTTCTGTATTTCAAGATTGTGCAATTTGGATGTATATCTGCTCAAACTCAGAGGTTTAAATTGTCTCTTTTATTTTTGTGTTATAGTTTGAGCTATCTTCACTCTCAGAAGATTGTCCACCGAGACGTTAAAACAGAAAACATGCTTCTGGACAAGACACGAACTTTGAAAATAGCTGACTTCGGGGTTGCTCGTATTGAGGCTTCAAATCCACATGACATGACTGGGGAGACTGGAACCCTTGGTTACATGGCTCCAGAGGTACACACTTGATTTGCTGTGAACTGAACTCTCACAATGAACAATTTAACCTAACCTCTCTCTCTCTCTCTCTCTCTCTCTCTCTCCACTCTCTTTCTCATTCACATCTTTCACATGAGAGGCTGTCTGCTTTGCACAATGGGTTTTAAGTCATAGGACTGTTTGTTCTAAAGCTTGAACTTGGAATATGGCAGGTTCTCAATGGCAACCCCTATAATAGGAAATGTGATGTGTACAGTTTTGGTATTTGCTTGTGGGAGATATACTGCTGTGACATGCCGTACCCTGACCTCAGTTTTTCGGAAGTGACGTCAGCTGTCGTCCGCCAGGTACACAATATCTATCAATTTTTTTCTTCTTTATTTGCAAAAATCTACAAGAAAAAGAAGCTAAAATATGACATATTTGTGAGCCTTTAAAAACGACTGTAATATATACAACTCTTTTCTAAACATTGAAAAAAAAAATCATGCTGAAAGAAAACCAAACTTGTGAATGGTGATGCAGAATCTGAGACCAGAGATACCTCGATGTTGCCCGAGCGCTCTCGCTTATGTAATGAAGCGATGCTGGGATGCAAACCCTGATAAGAGGCCCGAGATGGATGAGGTAGTGACCTTATTGGAAGCCATAGACACTTCAAAAGGTGGAGGTATGATCCCTCATGATCAGCCTCAGGGTTGCCTTTGTTTTCGCAGGTATCGTGGTCCATAAAAGATATAGCCATCAAAGATATGGTACAGTTGAGTTCCAAAGCTCTTGATATCCAATTTGTATCGATGTACCTATTTCAATTGAGGATAGGAAGCTGAGAGTATACAGAAATCTTGGAGGCTATGGACTAAAGAGGAGCTTTGCTATATCTGTCTGTATTGGATCATGGTTCTGTTAAGCTCTTCTTGTACTTCTTGTTCTTTTAAGAGTCATGTATCAGATTGACAGCCCAGTTTGAGGCATAATGAGCACAGGGATGACTTATTGTAGATGAATATTATGTGTACTTTTCTTTAGTCTTAATGTTCCAAAACACAGCTAAGCAAGTATGAGTTTTCAACAGTGTACAGAACATTAATATATCCTTGTACCCCTGGTGGATTCTATAGCCAACATAATTTAAGTAAAATATTCATTTGAAACTAAAATGATGTTCATAAAAAGAAATGATCAGATATTTAATGTCATCAGTGTTTAAAAAAGAATACATTCTCACTTGATCTGATATTGAAACTCTCAAAATTAAAGACTACATTGATACAAGTGAATCAAGAGATGGCCTTCCTCAAAACATATATGTTGACAGTCAATTGACTCTAACCAGCAATCTTGTAGCTAGGATTGACTAGGTTATCCAGGCCAGAGACAACTTGAATTGACTCTATAACATCACCGACCTTGAGATCTGCCAAATAATCCTCGTTTTCTGTAACATAACCGAACACTGAATATCGACCGTCCAATATATTGGCATTGCTAGGAGTGAGTTCACTTTCTTTCAATAACCAAAATATTTGGCTTGATGCAGAATTGTTCTCAAATTCCTGTTGTTATATAGAAGATAAAATTACGAGTCAATATCTAACTACTACGCGAACCGGCACATCAATATGACCACAAGCAAAAGTTTGGGATCAGGCTCTTACATCTCTGGCCATGGCCATTGTTCCAAATGCATTGAAAGGAAGCTTTGTTTGAGCCTTGTATAGACCCAGCTCCTGATCAAACACATGCCAAATGTTACATGCGAGATTTAAGCCACCATGAAGGCAATATTTTCAGAAATTGGCCAAAGGGGAAAACAAACATGAAAAAATCCTCATTGCAGAAAGAGATTTCTTACTTCCAGAGTAGAACCGTAGACAGGAGCTTTTTCTCCTTCCACCATGAGCTCTAATGGTATCGTTCGGGTTTTTCCTGTGCTAGGGTCAATGAAACCCTCTGCAGGTCCTTCAGGGTCCCCAGTTTGAACAACAAAGCCATCCGCTGTAGCAAAATCCAAGGAAACCTATAAGGCTAACAGATACTTCACAAGATATCTAAATTATTTAATATTTCCATCGTGAACATGGATATATAGGTAATAGATATCATAATTTGGTATATGTTGCTAAGAATGATTTATAAAAGGTTCTTCACTTAGTTACTTATAGGTTACTATGAGTCAATCATTTACAGGCATTAACATTTAAGCTTGAGAAACCATGATGGATGTTTGCTAGCATTGCAGTATATGAACCATTCTTCATAATCTGACATGCCCAGTAGTTAAAATATTTAGGGTTTTTTTTGGGTCACTGAAATTACCCTAGACTAGGTATGCAAAATTTAAGTTACAGTACCTCTCTGGATCTCCATGCCATCATAGAAGTGTCGCTCCACCAAGTCTACGAAATTCCCAGCAGTTACTGGTGCATTATAACCATCTAGAACTATATGAAACACGCACTCATCTAGGTTGGGATTATCCTTAACCTTGACCTTCATATCCACAGCTGCCCGCCCCTTCAAGAGAGGCATGCTTTGGTATTCTTCTGGTACTTCATATGGGAAGCTGTCCACCATATCCTCTTCAATACTGCAGAAATGTAATGCCCCAGGAAGATTCTCAGCTGCAGTCAATAACAAGGGTATATATGAGAATCTTAAGCAGATTCATTTTTACAGTCCTTCCCCATGTTTTTTAGTTAAAATTAGGAGACCACATATTTGTTATCTACCTACATAAGTATTGCCCCAAAATAGAAACACATGGATTTTTCAACAGTTGATACGAGAAAATGATATTAACATCAATTAGGTACCCAAATGCTCTCCTATAAAGTTAAGGATGATCACATGTTGGTGTGAGGAGAACCCCTAAGCTAAACATTGGCAGACCATAGCAATAGCAACACTGTAATTCCAATCTGGCCAGAGACTATGGTGATATCATTGGTGTGGTTTTCATGTTATTTAAAAAGACACTATTTCACATTCTACAACTGAATTAGTACGGATTCTACAATGGTACTTACCCTCCAACATACTGAAGCAATTCCTTCTGTTTAGGTGCTACTGCATCTCTTCTCCTATCCTCAGTGATCTGTTGGAGCTCCTCCATTCCGGTTTCCAGCTTGTCTATTAGTTCCACTCCATGGACTTTCTTTGACTCAGCCAATCCAGATATAATTAATGTTTTCCCTTGCTTGAGGGATCGAGATGCCTGCCTTACATTCTACATTTCATGCAAAAATGATATCAGTCACGACAAGCTCTTCTGGAACTAGAAGCAGCAGCATCACTGTAAGAATATCAAGATTAGAACATATAAAATCGACAAGATATCTTACTCTCTCGACAGAGTCAAGTGCTTTGACACCAGCAATCTTGAGGCTATCGGTAATGTCCTCAAGTGGCTTCTGCACTTCCCTGATAGCTTTATTGTTGATAGGCAGAGCATATCTCAACAATGCTCCAGGGTCCTTAATCGGCGGTCCAGAGATCAATACGGACAGATCAGGCAACACAGGGGCAGCTGCATACGCATTCGAATCCAATGCAGGTACACCTGTAATCAACCCCGCCGCCAAAGCAATAGAAATTGCACATTCCTTGAATGAAAATGATGCTCCTTTCTGCTCAAAACGTGAACTCATTATAAAAACAACCCTTCAAGAGCAAACAAACTTGAATTCCAATCATGCATACGGCATACCCATAACAATGGGAGAACAAATAGATAGTAAATGGCACAAATTGTGAATCTAAGAAACAAAATGAATGAAATTCGGTTGTGCTAATAAAAAAATTACTCCTTTAAATACCTAAAATTGAATCAATAAAGTAGATTTGAATCAAAATTGGATCAAACTAAAACAGACCCAAATGCAGTTATGTGTTAATTAAGACAATGCGAGCCAAAAAAAACTCACCAATTTAGCGCAGAGAAGGTGAGGAAGGCGAGGATGATTTTGGGAAGAAGACCTGGTGAGAAAGCGGCGAGTGCTGGGGAAGCGAAAAGGAGAGGTGGGTGTTTTAGGGAAGTAGAATTTGGAGGAAGGTAGAGAAGAAGAGAAGCAGTGGCAGGACACAGTGGGTGTGGCTGCCATGGTCATGGTCATGGTCATGGTCATGGAAACCAAACCAGGTTTTAGTGACAGATAAGGTTTCGGGAGAAGGAGAAGGATGTGTAGTTTTTGAAGGGAAATGGATTGCTACTAAATTGTGGTCCTCACGCTATGGATAAGAATCAGATAACAATCTCTTCCCTGATGGATCATCTAATCTCATTTTGGCTTTGTGGGTGTGGTGGGTGAGGAACACATATATATGCGTTGTGGTCAATATTATTATAAAAATCAAATTTATGAGTTCCATTTTTTCTTCAAATAAGATCGGAAAAAATTAGAGATGTCTAATTGGGATGTTATTTTTGGGCTATACTTTGAGACTGTCGCCTTTGTATAGACTGCTCAAATATGAACGGAACAATGAAATGAATAATATACGTGCATGCACAGTTGTACACGATCGTGACAAGAGACACGTGATCATAGCCATTTATACGCCACATTGTTGTGACAACTAGTATATAAACGATTGTCTAATATGAAAACTCAAGTTATGCGTGATTTAGTTTAGCAATTCGGCTAACAATTAAACCTAAACTCGCCCATGGGGAGATTCAATGCATTTGAGCCCTTCTATAATCACATTAAAATCATAATTGCTCTTCATCAATTACAATTAATAAGTCACTTAACCAACCAACATATGGTACTCCCTTACAAGTATCTCTTTTGGTTGTAGGTATCCATTTCATACTATTTACATTTTTTACTTGATACACCCAATTCACTCTTTGTAGTTCTTGCTATCATGTCATGGAAGAATTCTAGTGTGACATATTGATTTTCACTTAACATGTGTTCTATCTTATATGTTTTACTTTCATTGACGATTTGCGGTGCAAATTGTTAAGAACTCTTACGTTTTTATTCGTATCGATCATTGTTGGACGCCAATGAAATCAATTTGTGGTACAAAGCGGAAGGAAATTGTACATCACTACATCATTTTGAATACTACAAGATTATATAGTTTTGATGATAGAACTTGTTGGGATTTTCACGAACAGATAAACCTGCCTCATAAGATAATTTTGGTCCCGCCTCATGAGTTGCAAGTTGTAAAAATGTGAACATTTGGCCACCTATTTTGGACAAAATCTTGACCATTTAGTTTAAAATGGTCCACGGATTATCTGCAACCTATCCATTTCTTTTAGTCATGACACATCAACTGTAGTTTTATCGACCTCATTATATTGTTTCTAACCATTTCATCATTTACATATTAACTTTACATTTCATTATTTCATACTTAATTAAATTACAAACACATAACTAATAAAGCTTTACAAATATGTACAAATGAAATAATTTAATCAATTCATAATCAAAATATACAAATAGAATTAGTGGTTCCTAGCCGGGATGCAGTGTGCCCCTCGTAATTTCATTGATATTCTGCATAAAAATATTATGGATTAAAATACATAATTAAATGATGAAAAAACAAATATTAGAGATTAAAAATTTCCATATTAATTAATCTCTAATATGAAATTTAGAAACAAATTACATAACACATATTTTTAGAAGTTAAAACAAAAAAAAATTATAAAAAAAAAACATAAAATCAAAATACATGGGTTAATTTTTTAAAAATGGGTGAACACCTATTGTAATAGGAATATTTTGAAGAAAAAAATCATTTTTAACCATAACAAACATTTATAGAATGGAAAGTCAGATTGATCCACTAATCATAGTTGCTGCAATGATTGTTATAGACATAGAGATGCAGAAGAAATTTAACCAATATAGTTAAAGATCTTAAGAACCAAAAGAGGAAATATAACCAATATAGTTAAAGATCTTAAGAACCAAAAGAGGAAATATAAAGATCTTAAGAACCAAAAGAGGAAATATAACCAATATGGTTAAAGATCTTAAGAAACAAAAGAGGAAGCAAGGAGGGGATAAGTTGTGAGTCGCCAAACCATGCCAAACAAACAAACAAATAACCAAGTACACACAATTATTTGCTTATGTTTGCAATGCAAGAAATGGCCTGGGCCATCAATCATCATCTTCTACCTTTATATACTCTAAACTTTCCCAAATTTGAAGGCAACAACACCCAACAGGAACGAATTAAGCTCAAAGTATATCGACTCTAAAATCAAAACAGATCGATTGAACCTATATGTAGCCCATCAAAACATAAATTGATGCAATTAATTCGATCCACTCAAAAAAGATTAACCTACCTAGCTATCACTGATGTTTTTGTGTAGTTTTGAATCTAAAATGAATCTAAAACAGCAGAGCAGAGCAGGCACTAGTGAATCAGACTCTAAATTCTACATTTGAAGTAGATAGTTGCACCCCAGTTTGTCCTCTCTTGGAATCATCATCGTCACGGGGTGTTGAACTGTAGTAGCATGCATAGAGAACAAGTTGAACAACACCAGATATAGCCCCAAGACCATTGCTTATCTGCACACACAAGTACTCATTCAGATTAAAACACAATTGAATTGAATTGAAATGTTAGTTTTGGGGGAGAATTGAATTTACCAGCATGTAGACATCAAGCTTGATTAGAGCATAAGCTGTCCAGACCATCCCATTCACACAGTTGGTGAATGAGAGCCAGAATGGCATGTATTTCACACTCTTGGTTTTGATCACCTTTCCCTGTAATTTCAAACAAAACATTAATGCATTGTATTGCATTGCTTGTGAATTGGGATTCACAAATCACAATTGTGGAACATACCATGACTGTAAGAGGTGAAGCATACATGCAAACATTGAAAAATACACACAGAATCCCAACAATCATGGACCTCCGGGTGTGCCCATGAGCTCCCAATAGTGTCGCGAGGATCACATTAGCCACGAAAAGAGCCCCTCTAAGAAGAACCACAGCCGCCCTTTTCTGCAATCAGAGCAACAACATATATAAGCTCAAATTGAACACAATGCAATCTAAGTACATACAACAAGTGAAATTTGAGTGGATCAATGAATCACAAATCTAGCTAAGATAAAGCATATATACGTACCCGCCCTTTTTCATTAGAGTAGGTAACGAAAATGCCCAAATAGATCATCTCCAAAACGAACCCAACACCATTGATTGTGATAACCAACAAGCTGTCTGGATGAACAAATGGCATACCATAGAAGACCCACATTGAACAGTTGAGCACAGTAGCAAGGTAAGGATCTGGCTTGAACCCCTCAACATCCTTATTCTTAATGATCTTATAAAATGTTGGCCTGTAATGTCATAAATTCAGTAATTAATTTCAAGTTTGTTTTCATCCACTGATCATACAAACATATACAAGCATAATTAAGCAATGCCAACAAAAGTAATTACTACACCATACATGCATATATAGTCATCTACTATAGCAAAGAAAATTTCCATTCCTAAATATCAATGTTCCAAAACAAAATCTATTGCAAGGCTCTCATCACTCATGAAGCTGTTAGGCAACACTAATCATAAGCAATTAATTAATTACCATGGGGAGATGAACAAGCCGAAGGAGATGACATTGCCTGAAAACGAAAACGAAAATCAACATCAATTAGAGGATGCAAAAGATCTCAACATCAAAATCAAATGAAAAAACATCACAATGATCAGTGAAATCAATCCACACTACTACAAGTGTAGTTGCAGAAACGCGAATCACTCTTATAATCGAAATCAGAGAACAATGTCCAACAAAAATCATGAAAATAAAATCAAACACTAAATTTGTTCCTCTCAAATCAGTGTATCATGATTATACTAAACCACATCTATTCTGTGTAGATTAAGCAGAAATTAAAGAGGAATCAAACAAACTGCAGATCATGAATCGAGTAGGTAGTAGATGAGATAGAAGAAGAGAGCATAGAGAAAAGAGAGACCGATAATGCCGACAATGTTGCGAGCAGTGTCCGCGTTAACCATGGTGAAGATGGAGTAGAGAGCAAAATGATGGAGAGGAGATTTGGGGAGAGAGTGAAGATGGAAATGGAGACAGAGGTGGTTAGTGAAAAAAACGTGAGTGGAGAGAGAGTAATTTATAGGTGGTAGGCAGAGCAGTTACAGATGGAATGAGACAGCCAAATTTTCAGGTACATTCTGTTTAGAACTCTGTTTAGGACAGTTCGGATTGTATATATTATTTTCCATCTTATTTTTTTTACAGCATTTAATTCGGATTTTAATGGATTTTTTACCTTCTTCTTCTTCTTATTCGGTCTCTGATTTTGGGTACAAAATGGACCGTCTATAATATTTTCCCTGAATCATATTTGGATCTATGTCCGCACGCATTTTTTTTTTCTGTTTTTGCTGAATTGGTAAGCTGTTGTGCATGGGAAGTGGGAGTGATCCCATGAGACGCGGCGTATGTACACATCAGCAAAGGCCCACGTCAGTAGAATGATGTGCATGGGAGGAGTGTCTTAATTTCCAGTATTACAAATAAGGTTAAATTTTCCAACACGTGTGGTGCATGCAACAAATTATTATACTGTAGTATAAATTAAATTTGTATGCATTATATTATTACCACCGGTTCACCACCATCTTAGAATAATTGTACATTTATTTGAATGTTTATTTGTTTTTGTTGTAACAAAATGAAGGGGTTCTAATCTATTTATTTTAATTATAGTATATCGTTTGTAATTCATGTGTGGCTAATTAATAAAAAAATAAAAAATGTGGGATAATGACACCTCATTAAATTTCACTTATACTATCCAAGTGAATTTGTGGGAGCGAAGCGACTCGTCTGGATCCATGATTTTAAATGAGGTGTCATCACCTTATTAGTGCAACTGATATGAAGTTATATCAGTCAACCGATGCACATATTATTCTATATATAGAGAGAGAGAAAAAAAGTGTATCAGTTGACTGATATAACTTTATATCAGTTGAAACTTGACCAAGTCAATGAGGT
>JAYMTK010004981.1:0-10614 GCA_036897405.1 Pelargonium myrrhifolium | reverse complement strand
ATTAATAAAAAATTACAGGGTGCTAGTTACCTTAATTCTTTGAGGAGGATGACATTTTGCATAATTAAGTTTTATTTTAGACTAAACATCAAAAAAACCCTATCAGATTTGTATTGTTTGGAAACCACCATAGAGGTAAAGTTTTGTATGTGAATAGGAAAACAGTGGAATCAGTTCATATCATAACCAACAAAGGCGACTAGTCACGAATTTTTTTGGCATTGTAATAATTTGCACATTGTGATTGCTGCTTGTTAAATATTATTATTAGATTATAAAAAAATAAAAACTTGACCCAACTTCAATAATAACGAGGTTAATTTGGTCAATCCACAGACAATCCGACAACATGATAAAAATATAACCGTTATGTTTTCGAATTATTATTAAAATAATTGAAGAGAAGAAAAAAGAAAAATTAATTAGAACTTCAATAGGTGTCACTGTGTCAGATTCCAAATCAGACTCTTTAGGTTTCACACAGCGAAACCCACCACCAAAACCCCTCACCGCGAAGCATCAAAATCCTCTCTTCTCACTAACATGCCCAGAAACCCAACGAAGATCAGAGCAGAGTCCACAATTTGGGTGCTTTAATGGCGAATTCTATGATAGAGGAGGTGGAAACGAAGGAGCCTGTGGTGGTAGAGGAAGCGCACCCATATGCGTTTCATGTGTCTGGACCTCGCAATGTGTCTTCTCCGAATTGGAGAGATCTTATCAGTTCTAGTTGGTCAGTACCCATTTATTTTTTGCTCTGTTTCCATGAGTTTTTATCGGTTTATGGTTTGTTTTAGTTCGAATTTTGTGAATTCTTTGGGTTTGGGATTGACCCATTTGTTAGAGCATCATGCATGGTGGTAGCTTTAAAAAAAATGTTTTTTTTTTCTGTGAATCGTTGAAGATTTAGGATTATGCTAAATTGGGATTTGGGGTTTTGAGTGATAAATTTGTGGGTTTGTTTGGGAATCGAAGGGTTAGTCAGGAAATCTGTAGATTGAACTGAGGTTACTGTCAGAACATCAAAGAATCTAGAAGTGTTTTGTGTTGTGTGGTGTTGGTGCAGGTTGATTATGGATTTTGGAGATAAGTAACTGGTTCATTTATTATCATACCTTCCTTTTTTGCTTCATATAAGTGTTCTTGGGATTTGGTAGAAGATTCAGATCTAAGTGTTATTAGGAGTTTCTTTGTCCATAGATTTGCTTACAATTTCCATTTAAATGGCTAAATTGTTTTTGGTAGTTTTTCCATTATCCATTATCCATTATCCATATGGTTGGTTGGATTTCATTAGCTTGTATGCATTGATGGCCTTAGTTGTGTTTGAATTAGTATTTTGTTATTAGGAGTTTCTTTGTCTATAGATTTGCTGATGAGTTGCTGACAATTTCCATATAAATTGCTAATTTTTCTTATTTTTGGTAATTTTCCATTATCCATATGGTTGATTGGATTTCATTAGCTTGACTGCATTGATGGCTGTAGTGGATTTGAAAGATGAGTTCTAAAATGGAAAGAATCTAACTTCATGATTTGGAGGAAACCAATGGCTTTAGTGGATTTGAAACATGAGTTCTAAAATGGAAACAATCTAATTTCATGATTTGGAGGAAGTCAATGATTTTTTTATGTTTTGGTGAAAAATCAGACCCAGATATCCTATAAATTTGTCCTTTTACTTGAAAACAATCTACATGTGATCCATCTCCAGAAATGGAGGATTGATCATTTTATAAATATAATTTTCGGCTAACCCTTTATGATGTTACTGATTCCATTCTATGAGGGGAAATAATGAAAATTTCGCTACGGAAGTTTAACTTGGATTGTTGCCTTTCTTGGAAATTGTTTCCTTTAATTTGAAATTTAGGTGTTTTTACTTTTGACAAGTACCTTTATCTACTACAGTAACAGTTTCAGTTTTGCTCTGTTCAATAACAGTTTCTGTTTCTATCCTTGTGGATGACTTTGCATTATACAGGAAGGACGGGAACTACAAAAGAACAGTGATCGCCTGCTTCATACAAGCAGTTTACTTGCTTGAACTTGACAGACAAGAAAACAGAACACAAGAAAACACCCTAGCTCCAAAATGGTGGATTCCCTTCAGGTACAAGCTAGTACAGACCCTAATTGATGAAAGAGACGGATCCATATTCGGTGCAATACTAGAATGGGACCGATCTGCAGCACTAGCCGACTTAGTACTCATCAGACCCAGCGGTGCACCAAAAGCCGTTTTAGCACTCAGAGGAACATTGCTCAAAAGTCCAACAATCCGAAGGGACATCGAGGATGACCTCCGTTTCCTGACTTGGGAAAGTCTAAAGGGTTCCGTGAGGTTCAACGTTGCTTTGGAGGCATTAAAATCAGTTGCAGAAAGATATGGTAGCGGCAATGTCTGTATTGCCGGTCATTCCTTAGGGGCTGGATTCGCTCTCCAAGTGGGGAAAACATTAGCAAAAGATGGGTTGTTTGTCGACACCCATTTGTTCAATCCACCTTCGGTTTCACTAGCTATGAGCTTTAGAAATATAGGGGAAAAGGCGGGTTTCGCATGGAGAAGGCTTAAATCGATGCTTCCGTCAAGTGGTGTAACCGAGGCTAGCAATGATGATGGTGAGACGGGTGCTAATTTAGGATTGAAGAGTTGGATACCTCAATTTTACCGGGACAATAAGTGGATGCCTCATTTATACGTGAATAATAGCGACTACATATGCTGCTCATACACCGATCCTGATGGAAAAAGAGAGAACAATGCTGATAAGGAGAATATACGTCCTTCAAATAGTGATGTGGCGGCGAAGCTTTTTGTTTTGTCAAAGGGAAAACAGAAGTTTCTTGAGGCTCATGGGTTGGAGCAATGGTGGTCTGATGATTTGCAACTTCAGATGGGTCTCAATAGCAGTAAGCTTATCAGTAGACAGCTCAAGTCCTTGCATAGCCTCCCAACGCCCCAGCGAACGCCGGGAAAGATTTGATAGCAGAAGCCGGAAAGTGGTTACTAATATGATTGATTTTGCATTTCAGAGTTTTGTTTTCCCCATTCTCATTGATCTTCCTATCAAGAAGTTGATTAAGGTTCATGTTGGCTTTTCTTTGTAGGAGATTATTGTCTATAACTCTATATGCACAAATGCAATTGTATTTTACTTGTTTGAACAGAAACATGCCAAATTTTTTTTAACCGACTGTGCGAATATTGTAATCCTTTGCAATTTTCTCGAACCTCTTGGTTTTATGGCCCAGTAACCTTATCTATTGGGCTTGAACTTCTTTTTATATAAATTTTGAAGTAAACATTTGTTTTGGAATCCAAAATAGTTCTTGATAGTAAACATTTTTATCAACCCTCGATAGAATATTCCTTGCACCAAGAAGAAAAGCTAACAAACAAAAACAGAAAATAGTACTTAATACTTAAGAACACACTTACAAACTGATAAATAATTGCCCAAATGACCATAACAAGACAAACTAGCAAAAATATATCAGCTTATTTAATGGAACAGACGAGACGAGAAGGCTCAAAAGCCATATCAACACCATTAAATCTGCTGAGAAGAGGACGTGCCTTCTTGTATATCTACAAGTAGATTGTCAAATTATCAGTAAAGACACAACTACATACATATGTAACAGCAAGAAAGCAATAACGATTGTACCTTCAATAGTAGCTTTGGTGCCTTCAAATTTACCATTTCCTTGAGTTTTGTATATATGTTGAAATGTGGTATTCAGATCTCCTTTCCAACATTTATCAAGAAAGGTTACATGTATTGCCTTGAGCCTCGGAGCAATATGAGAACCAGAAGCAAATGTCCTCATGCTCGGTATGTCCTTAACCCTTACCATCTCTAACGAAGACCATTTGAAACTACAACTCTCAGCTGTGCAAAAGCTTTTCAGCCTCGGAAGGTGTTTGAGTACAAGGGTTCTTAATTCAGGGAATACCATTTTTTCGCATTCATTATCTGCAACTATCACCTCCTCCACCATTTCACAGTTCAAGATTTTCAGTGTATGGAGCTTCACAAAACTTTTAGCTGTTGCAGATGAAAATAGATATCTCAAACCATTACACTGGAAAAGTTCTAGGGAACTCATGTTTCGAAAGACTGTAATTCCAATTTGATTGTTTTCTTGAAACAGTTGCAACATGTCAGATTTGTGCGCAGCTGATCTGAACACTCTTGATTCAACAGACTCAATTTCATTTAATGAAACCTGTGGGATCAAATTAATGTAATAAACAACAATGCTAAATGAAGATTATATATACATAAGAACACAAATTTACCTCTGCGTGGATGGATTGTGCATGTGCAGAGTAGGTAACATCTTTGAAGTGATTACTTGTACAAGTTGCTGCCTCCGGACCAGTGATACTCAATCTATTTGTGAATCCATGGATATTTTCGTCCCAAGAACAAGAGAAATCACCGATATATATCTGAAATCTTGTCAAGTTTTTAGCAAGGAGGAGCAAGTCCTTTGGAAGATGCTCGGCACAAGGTACATGAATTGTTAGACTTGCTAATCTAGACAAGTTTACAAGCTCTGCAGGACTTGCATTAGTTGCTTCTTTGCCTTCCTCGCGAATTTCCCATGTCACTGGACTGCCCAGTGTGTACAGCTCTTCTAGCTGAAGCAAGCTTGAGAGGAGACCTGGCTCAATTGTTTCGAGATATTCACAATTGGTTACATCTAGCAATTTGAGAGTACGAGGTAACCCCATTTTGGAAGTCAACTTCTCGACATCTGAATGAGCAAAACTCAAGATTTCTAGATGCTCTAGTTCGGCAATAAAGGATAGGTCTTTTCCTCCATGGCGACAATAATTCAGAGATAAGGTGCGAAGATTCTTAAGCAAATGGATTGATGAAGCAAGCGATTCAATAGACTTTATGATGGACACATCCAGAAACTTGGGTGGATCCAACCCTTCAAGTGACAATGGCTGCTGATGCCATTTTAATGTACTCATCAAACCATATTCATCTCTCTCGGATGCAATCCTTATGGCCAAGTTGCGCACAACATTCATTTTGACAAACCCTTTCTTCCCACTGCCATCCAACAACAAGGGAGACGATTTTAGCTTATCAACAGACGAATAAACTGCATTCCTTGCCTCTGTAATGAAATCTCCATTGAAAACCCCCAAGGCAAGTCCAAATCTGACTAAACTCTCAATAGGAATATCACAATCTTCTTGAAATATACAACAAAGCAAGAACAATATCCTCTCTTCCTTGCTAGGCAAGTTTGCGTAGCTGGACTTGGCATTTTTAAGTTGCTGAAGTGCATCATTCCACGGACGATACCATCCTCTTGCTACTTGTGCTCCGGCCAGAACTAAAGCCACTGGTAGACCCTCACATTCAGCTAAAATCTGGTCTTCTATAAACAACTTTTCAAGATTGCCGGTGGTCTTCCCCGCCTTTGCCCAAAACAGCTCCAATGCTTCCGGTGGCTCCAAGGGTTTGATTTCGAAATTTGGTTGGCTTCCCATGGCATTACACACGTCTAGGGTTCCAGACATCAACACAATTTTGTAGCCTTTGTGCGTTCCCGGCGAAGGAAGGCCTATACGCCCAAAATCAAACTCAACGAAAACATTGTCAAATACAATAAGAATAGTACTTTTGCCCTTCATCTTCCTCATGAAATTCTCATTCAGTTCCTTGGCTCTTCTTGGTTCATCCCGGCTTTCCACTTGAAAACCAAGGGCATCTCCAATTGCTTCTTGAATCTTCATGATACGATCATCGTCAGTTTCTTGATCACACACTAGCACCACGGCAACTTTATCAAACATTTTCCTTTCATCTACTCGTTCCTCAATCATTTTCACCATTGTTGTCTTCCCAATCCCCTTGGTCCCGTAAATACCAATCAGGCCGGTGGTATCATCCTGGAGAGCCTCCATGACCTGTTCCATTATTCTATTTCTTGATGTAAAATTCAAGAAACGATCATCAGTCCCACCGGTTTCTTGCTTGTTTCGTGTTGGTGCAGAATAAATATGGTACCCTTCTTGGTGGAGCATCACAACACCGCTAGTCAGCTTCCTAGCTTTCTTGCTCAATAAATACCTCAACTTCAGATCCGAACACAAATGGCTCAGTCTGACTTTGTTTTCACAAATTTCTCTGACCTCTTTATTTATGATCTGTTCCACTGTTTCTAGCCAGCGATGGATCCCGGGAAGGACGTACCGCGAGTGCCTCGCTTCCTCCTCCACCATTGCATTCAGTTCATCTCTCTTGTTTTCAAGAATCCTCACTTCTTTTTTAAGACTATCAATCTGGGCCTTATAAGAGATGAGATGCCCAAACTCCCTTCTAATTATTAGCTTCACAGCATCGATGAATAAAGATGTAGTACTTGACCGCGGGACATCCATTTTTTTGGTGCGGTGAGAACAAATCTGAGAAAACTTTGGCTAAGAGTACTATTGAAGTATTGCATATATAAGAGCAGAGAGCAATATAATCAACAAAACATACCTTGATCTCTCACACAACGATGAGAATTGGCTATGAATTATGATCACACACCCATCTGTGATCACTATATATACGAGTGAACATGAATGTTTGAGTCTGCTTCAAGCTGCTCTTATTCCATCACAGAAAGATGTGCATGTTATTTGCAGCTAGCTCTGTCAACATAAATGTTTGGTAATTAATTAAGTTTCCAAACTTCACGACCTTGAGAGAAACAAGGGGTAAAAAACTAAGAGCTACTCAGATTATGGTTTTAGTCCTTGGCTTCAATCTCTTGATGATTTAATCCTTAAACTTGATTATTTTATTGAATCTAACTTTTTTAACCGGTTACTTTTGTTAACCCAGTCCACCTCAGCAATTTCATCCACGTAAGCCACCGGCCTCCTTGTGTTCATGTACTAACAAAGAACTCATCCGGCTTTCTAGTAAGCTTCTGCTCTTGCCACAATTGTTCATTCGAATCAAAAAGCGTTTTCATTTGCACCGCCATGCAACCGTACCTTGTCGGGAACCCAAACAAAAACTCATCGGCCGCTACCAATTTCGCCATCGTAATCTTTAAAATCTCATAGTTTCTTGCAACACTTCGACCGATAAAGCCTACGTGGATGAAACTGGTGAGGTAGACTGGATTAACCTAAAATAGCTGATTAATTGGGATATATTTAAAAAATAAATCAAGTTTAAGGACCAAATCAATAAGTGAATGAGGACAGAGGCTAAAACTATAATTTTGTACAGTCCAGATGAGACAAATGTATTTAACCCTTTCTAATATTTGTTTCTTTATCTTTGAAATGTGAAAATGTAACAAGACAGTGATATGAATAAAAATAAGGGTTGATTGAGTAAATTTATCTTATACGTAACACGTATGGTATATAATTATCTTCAAATCATTATATTATATTTCGGTGTTTAATCTTTCTCATTATTATATTATATTAGTTTTGTATCGTGCGTTGCACGAATTATGATTTTTTTTTTTTTACTATATACAAATTGCTAATATCGTTCAATTGCAATTAAAGCAGTATAACAAATGATATATATGGTTTTAAATAAACATTTGATAATAAGTCGAGTAGTCCAACTGTTAGTTTGACCGTTAGTTTGACTAACTGATGTTGACGTAACATTTTAAAATTAATTAAATGATCTAAATTTACAATTTTACCCTTCAAACTTTTGAATTTTTCATCAGCACCCTCTTTTTCCTTTCTCCAACTCCGATGACCCTCACCATTCTTCTTATTCTCTCTCTTCTTTACAGTTTCTTCTCTAATTCATATAAGTGATAACATCCTTAAATTCAACTCTCTCTCTCTCAGCCTGAGGTCTGTCAATGGGTATGCTCTGCTTTTGTTGCTTAATTACATGTTCACAATTAGTTGGCCATGTTGTATATATTATAACAATATTATGGATGCATAATGAAACCATTTGAAACATTTCTTTTAATTATTTTACATGCTTACTTGATTCAGATATGTTATTGATTTTAATTAAAAATACAATTTTTTTTATTTGTGTAGTTAATGCATGTGTTCAGAGTACCGAATTGTTATGTGTAAAACGTATTAGGTACAGGATAATTTCACAGGACAAGTCAGAAAAATAGTCCCATAACTCTAGCAAGCTAAAAGTAGAACAAAAAAAACTATCTTGTTAACAAAAAATGTTTATATCAACGAAACTATCCTAGCTATAACATATCAGAGGCCCTAGTTAGCGCCTCCCTTTCAGTTTGACCTGCATCTCCCTTTCAGTTTGACCTGCATCTTCCCCCCCACCCCCACCCCCCGCGCTTGAGAGGAAGTCGAGTCACCCCGAGTGCCACCATCCCGCAACAACTGATCCAAAGACAAAATGAGATTATTCCTTGCAGATCTGGATCTTTAGGTCTTAGATCTCATTTCCGTCGAGAAGAACTACACCCCGCCTCCCCCCATCAACACCTCTTTACTCCCCCCGATCCTCCGAGCAGGTTACCTCATATGGTGTAATCGGATCCAACGCCATCTCATCCACCCTTTGAGGTTCCACAATCCAATCTTCATCCACCTTATGAGGTTCCACAATCTGGTCGAACTTGAGTCACGCGCCAGAACAAATCGCTCTTCCCTTTCCAACCTACTGACCGATCTACAGAAATTAACAACGATCACAAAATTTTACCAACAACAAGAGCTCATAACCGACAAAAATACTATTTTTCTCTTCTGCATAGAGATAGAGCAATTGTTAGGATCTTTTATTGGTATTAAATAATGCTATTGGGTAATCCGAAGCCTTTTTAAAAAAATGTTGTTTTCAAGGAGACATCTCACGCATTAAACCATCTTCTTCATCGTCAAATATTCGATCCACCAGAGAAAATGTTAACCAGGGGACCAGAAAATATCGCAGTAGAAGACGCAGCTGAATATCAGTGGCACAAGTTCTGTAATTCTTTCCGTGAATCAGAAGCGATACCATGTCGCCGCTTGTTTTCAAGATTCCAAAATAGTATACCAATAAGTAATCTCTCCGACACCATCACGGCCTCACCAGAAGTGTCGCGGGATTTGTTTTGCAGCCTCAATGATGCATTGTCCGAGTCCCAAATATTCGCGCATCGCTGCAAACAACTCAACTTGAACAACATCTTCCGTTTCAATCCTCTTGCTAAAAAATTGTTCCAATGGAGCATGAGGCAGAAGCTGAACAAACTCCAAGTTGATTATTATAAGTTGCGGAGGCAGATGCTGAACAAGTACTACTCTGATCAAGTCGATGATTATAAGTTGCGGGGATCAAACTCGCTGCAGAGGCCTCGGAGATTGTTACCGGCTCCTCGCTCTGTAGGGGAGGACGAGACCACTACTGTTAGATTCGATGATGAGATGGCAGCTGAAGTTGAGGATGTACTGTGTCAATCCAATTTCAATGCATGTGGGATAACCGGTATGGGTGGTTCCGGAAAAACTGCTCTTGCTCGTCAAATTTTCAACAGTGACCGGGTTCGCCAAGAATTCCCCATCCGGATTTGGGTTTGTTTGTTTGATATGGATGTATCGGATGTTGAGAAAGATCATAACACGGATATTGGGATTAAGATTGTCAAATATTTGCTGGAACAATTAGATTACGATGCGGACCAAGAACTGAGGGGTTCTGATGCTGCTGATGACATTATGCAGCTTTTGACCGAGCTCAAGAAACGACTGTCCAACCGCAAGTATGTGATTGTGTTTGACGGAGTCTGGCAGGAAAACAAATGGTACGAGATTTTGGAAAAAAATTGCTTCTCTTGTGGGGCGACTGGGGCCGTCATTGTAACCGGGAGGGTGGAGGATCATGTTAAACGAATGATCGGCGAGCGCGGGTTTGTTACTCGCATTGAACCGGAGAGTCAAGTGCTTCAACAGAAATGCTGGGAGATATTTGAAGAAAGTGTGGAGAAAGATGGGGCTATCAAGATGGATCATCACTTTGCAAAGATTAAGGATGATATTAATTACAAGATTCAAGGCCTCCCGTCAGCTGCCAAAACGCTTGCACGAATCATTTCCAATCAAATACATGCAAGAGCTGGGTGATCAGTAATTGATGGGAACAGAGATCTCTTTTGCAGCTGATGATCATCATGTTGCTTCTTCTTGGAAGTGTTCGACGTTGCTTTCTTGTTACTTTTCTTGTTTTCCATCTATTTTATGTAAGATAGTGTATTCGTTTTTTTATTTTTATGTAGCTGACATGAAATGACATATGATTTTATCAATTCTATTCCTTCAGGTTCAAGTCGGTTGAGAAACTTGGCTGTATTAATCCTCTTGAATGAAGAAAATTAGATAACAAGTTCACTAATGTAGTTTCCTTGCTAAAAAAAGTTGTAATTGGGTTCATGATATGAGGTACTTTAAGTCGTCATTTGTTTATCATCCTGGGCACTGTCTTTTTTAATCAATAGAATCATTTAGTACTCTCTTTCAAAAAAATATAAAAGTAGGAGGAGGATTCACACATGTATTAGTTTTAAGTATTGCAAGTAGCATTTATCTTATATTGTTAGTAAAAATGTTTAGGGTTACAAATGGACATGTTTTAATAT
>JAYMTK010004980.1:0-10614 GCA_036897405.1 Pelargonium myrrhifolium | reverse complement strand
CCACGTGTCCGTCTCCCGTTGGACGAGGCGACTTCCGAATTTTCTTGCTTCATCAATGGTATTTCAATTCCTGAAAATTTTGAATTATTGAATGATGAAAATTTGTGGATCCCACAATTGATGGTTTAAAGTTGAGATTTCAAATTTAAGGAAAGTAAGTTGAAACTATTTTAATTAAGTTAAAAAATAAATTAAATGAACGTCACCTCAATATTTATGTGAAGAAAATGAAAAGATCACATGCAAATAACAAATTATTAATCTGTAGACTGTGGACCCTTATTACTTTTTAGATAAGCTCAGAATATGTTTTCCATCCTAAAGAAGTTTAAGAAACTTGGATACACCTTCAACACATAATAGAAGAAAAGGTACAGAAATAGGAGGGTGTTTAGATTATCTTCTTAAAAGTGCTTATAAGTAGGTAGATTTAAGAGTTTATGAACACTTTTTGTACTTCAGCTGTTTTTAACAATAAGTTGTTAACTGTTTGGTAAAAAAATGTGGCTAAACTACCTTGCAGGTCCCCCAATTATTAAAAACCGACCAGTTTGGCCTCCCAATTAATGAAACTACAAAAGAGGACTCTCAATTATTAGAAATCGACCAGTTTAGTCCCCCAATTAATAAAACTACAAAAGAGGACCCCAAATTATCAGAAATCGACCAGTTTGGCCCCCCAGTTTGCTGACGTGGCATGAAAAATATTTTTCAACTTGGTCGATTTCTGATAATTGAGGGTCCTCTTTTGTAGTTTCATTAATTGGGGAATCAAACTGGTCGATTTCTGATAATTGGAGGACGTACAAGGTAGTTTAGCCTTTTCTTTTTCTTTCTTTTTTCTTTTAAACAACCTGCTTAATTCGGTTCGGACTTTAGTTACACTTAAGACTCTTTCTCGGGAGTGCGCCTGGAGGCTAACCGTGTCTAACCAGTTAGAGGCGGATCAGGTAGGACAGACCCGGATCCTTGAGTCGTACGTAGTGCCCGTGAGGTATTGAACCCGTCTTGTTCCTTTGGAACCTGGTGTGGTTTGAAAAGCACTGGAGGTATTTGTGTGCTGGGGTGGGTCACTCTTTCGTTGTTTGGAATGTTTAGTCGCCTCAGTTCGTTTGACTTTTTTCCGGTTCTAGGTTTGTGGCTTCAACATCGGGTTTTCGGGGGCCTGGCTATTGTACAAACCGGTTACTTGTGCTAGTATAGGATAATTTCTATGTATATCCACTTGTAACCTCTGATTACTAATGAAATGCTTTGCGTTTTACCTCAAAAAAGACCCTTCACTCCTTTCCAAAGGTGTGTTTATTGGAAGTCGAAACCAAGAGCTCTTTCTACCATTTCAGCCTGCATTGTCAACTTAGTTGCAACTTATTGGTTGTGTTACCTTTTCTTTTCTCTTCAGCATTTTTGTTGTTTTTGTAATAAGAAAAATGTATATTTTGATTAGAAACATATACATAACTTTTACCATGAGTTAAATTTAATACTTCGTAAAATAGTATTCTTCTTTCTATTTTGAAAACAAAAAGATAAATTTTCTTTTCTGAAAGAATATTTTAATTTCACTAATAGTAATAAAACATTACAAACTCAATCTCGAACATACCTGACATAGAACCAAATATCGTACTAACTTAATTCGCAGATCTCGAATGTTCATACGAACGACCAACCTTCATACAATTGGTTGAAATATTGACTGCAAAAATAGAACAAGTATAATCGCTCTTGCTCTCTTCATCTTCTGACACGTGGCAATAATCTCAAACAAAACTTACATACTCATAATGTATATGTGCCCCTACAAACTTGTCACTAAAAGCAAATGTACAACTTGAACTTTATTTCGAAAAATTTGACACCCATTAACTTTTTCACACCCGGTCCATCAGTTAAATCTAACTGAAAATCTCATCTACTCATTCACCACTAAGAAATGCAAATTGAAGAACCTAAAATTACACTACAGACATATAATCCAACCTCATCTCCAACCTCAATACACTGCAGCAATTTAAATCAAAATTAGATGAATCAAAAGGCTATTTCACAAACTATTACTAAAAACCCTAAAAGAATTATCGCGCACATCATGTACAACACGATTCAATATTCCCCTTCCTCCACGTCAAATTCATCGAAGAAAAGAAAAAAAAGAATCCTACAAATACATCGCGTGCAAAATTACATTCTTGATTATGGTAAATCGGAATACATTTCGTAAGGGGAAGGGAACAAAAGGAGTATAACCAACAAAAACTACACAATTTCGCACGTGAAAGAGCCGAGCAACTTCTTCGTCTAGATCACCTCGTGATGATGCCCAAATTCGTTTATGGCAGCTCCTTCTCTCCCAACAATAACACCACAACCAAATCCAAATCCAAATCCAAATCCAAATCCAATGTCATCACAAAAAAATGATCTCCAAATGGTTCACGATGATATGGGTTCGTATGGATATGAAAGCCACGGGTGCTTTAGAGCCTCGGATGCTGATGTCCGCTTTTTCGGGTTAACCTCGAGTAGATGAGCAACAAAGTCGATGAAACCTTGGTCTCCCATTGGCAATCGGTGCCTTAAGGATGTCTTTTTCGGTATCAGGTATTCCAATCTGTTCGTGTCCTGAATAAAGAAGATCATTTATCATTTAACCTTTAGCAATAACATGGTTTGTGTCGTTCACGAGGACAAGGTACATGTTAAATAGAAGAAAAATGATCCATTTTGGTTCCCGATCAATCTATTTTGTTACGAATTGTTACCGAACTTTGATTTTTCTACCAATTTGATCCACAAACTATCTACATTGTTCTAATTTGGTTCCCCAACTATGTTACTTTGTTTCAAATTGGTCAAATCCATCACAGTGCTGTCAAATTAGGTAGATGTGGCAACCACGGGTGATTAAGTTGGTTAAATTTACGAATGAGACCATTTTGGAACAAAAATGTACAGTTGAGACCAAATTGCACAAAATTGAAGTGGCAACCACGTCCCTCAATTGTACAATTTTGTTCCAAATAGTACCATACTACCATCCGTAAATTTAGGTAACTTAAGTTCCACACGGTCTCTGTCAACAAAAATTGTCCAGAAAAAGCTGCCACGTCAGCCAAATTTTACAGAAGCGGTACAAATTAGACCAAGTCGAAACAAAATAGTATAGTTTGGGATCAAATTGGACAAAAATCAAATTGGGTACCAGTTCGGAACAAAATAGATAGTTGAGGGACCAAAATAGAACACTTCTCTATAAAGCATAGTCAGTATCAAGAAAATGATTAAAATGAGACGGGAAATACATATGATAATACGGGCACAAAAGGGATATTCACTAAAATGCCTATTGCACGATAACTTTCGTCATAAACCCTAAATCTGATCCTCTACGAAAAGTAACTGCTTCCACAATCCCACAGTACTATAAATATGTTTTAGGTCAAGACATAAACTCGATTGAAATTAGTAATCTGCAAGATGCCATTAAAAGTTCTGAGGTGTTACCTGATTCCGTTCGTAAAGCATGTGATTTTTGGAGAAATATTTATATGTATCCCGTCCTTTGGCAAGCATGCCTTGATCAATAGGACCTATGATTCCAATTACCCGAGCAAGTAATGTTGCAGGCGAATCATTTTGGAAGAGGACCTGCACCAAAGAAAGTCTCGTTTAAACTTTACTGCATAGATCACACAAAAATATTGCGCAAAACCCAACGACGTGAAATTCTTATGATATCAAACAATGCACGAAATTTCTATGTGAAGGGCCATTTAATAGTCCACCGAAACTGGGTGTGCATAATATCTCTCATGCATATCCGCAACTCACAATTCAGTGTCGAAAACCGTCATTAACATGAAAAATCTAGAGAAAGCAATCAAGCTTCTAGCACGTTGTATTCACAAGCCAATTCCTTCACGACTAGAATGGTTTGTTGAGCGATGATTATAGTCAGCAGATTATTTTCTATTCAGATGCTAGAAAAAATATTGCATATTTGGAGTGTGTGTTACTCATTGACTGTGATTTTTATATGCCAACTTACAATATTTCCATATATGTTGGAGACCTTCCATGGGAGCTCACACACAAAACATGGCTATACACTAAAAAAGAAAAAAAAAATACAAACAAATTCCTTGCCACTTATGCCCATTGATATTCATTCATGCAAATCTTATAATCCATACTCATAGTGTTTTGAAAAGCACGCGCTTCGCGCTAAAGCCCGAAGCCCCACTTTTGGGATTCACTTCGTGAGAAGCCCAGCCTCTTCAATGAAGCCCCCTGAAGCCCGCGCTTTTAAGACTTTATTTAACACTCATATTACTTATTATGAACCTTATTTTAGTAAATAAAAACTCAAAAAAACCCCTTCAACTACCAACCTTTTTGGCTGCCACGTTCAAAAACCACAAAAACACCTCTACACAAAATATATCAAAATATAATCAGCAACAACTACAGAGAGCTTGAAGCCTTCGATTCTCCTCTGTCCTCTCCTCCCTCAAGTTGTCTAACTCTAAGTGGAACTATTTTATGATTAACGTTTTAACTTGAACTTGTTTTGTTTTTTTGGTCAATAGAGTTGAAATGTTTATAGATTAAGAATTATGGTGTTATTTTATACTTTAATTATCCTAACATAAGTATTTAAATATATCTGTTAAATTAATATTTTCTTTAATTTTTTTTTAACGTGCGCTTCACGCTTAATCCCCAAAGGACCTATGCGCCTCAAGTGCGCTTTGCGCTTTTTAAAACACTACTCATTTAGCAGAAAACAAATAAAAGGAGTAGTAATAAAGAATACTTATAGACACAGAACTCTTACATTGCCAGTACAAAGTTCTGCCAAGATGCAGCCGAGCGACCAAACATCTATCTTCTTATCATATGGAAGTCCTAAGATAACCTCTGGAGCACGATACGACCTGGATTGAACATATGAGCAGAGATGATCCGTCTCAAAGCAACTACTCCCGAGATCAATGACCTTAACTTCACATCTGCTGTAGCTTTTCACCAATATATTCTCAGGCTTCAAGTCACAATGTATGAGACCAAGGCTATGCAAAAACTTAAGTGCCTCCAGACACTGAATAGTAATTGACTGCAAAAAGCTCAAAAGCAAAAGAAGTTTAAACACTTGGTATGACAAATAGATGGAAGATATCTAGGAGAAAATGAACCCGACAAACCTGTAGCCTTGGCATTGTGAAGTAAACTTCCCCTCCTGATTCTCTGTTGAATTTATGGAACTCGTATAAGTTGGCCTTGAGAAGTTCACATACTATTAGCAAATGTTCCTGCAAGATAAATAAAAACAACTTATAAATATGGATTGAAGATTCAAATATTATGTAAGGGTCTTGCAACAACTACACCCACTAAAATAGTAATCATACAATTCATACCAGCGCAATTATTGCATTTGGACTTGTAAAGACATTAATATTTGTAAAAGTATTTGATGCAAAATAGAACTATTCACCACACTTACTGCACATGATTTGAGGTTTTTGATTTACTCAAGTATAATTTCTCACCATACTTTCTCTGAACGAAGACAACTAGTCCAAGTTTCCACAGCCTAAAAGTTCTACTTAGGCGTGGCAAAAAATAATTACAAAATAAAAAGAGGAATTCAGTGAATTTTAACTAATGATACTAATAAATCACATTTGAATTGGTGACAATTAGAACATTCCCACAGAAGATAACAAAAAGGAAGATGTAACGAACTGCAATTTGATTTGAACCATCACAAACCTCTTGACCTGAATTAAATGATAGGTGACAAAAAGGATATTATATCACAAGGAATGGACCTAGCATAAATACACATGCCAAGCGACTGTTTATTGAATATAAAAATGATGAAAATTAAGGAGAAAAACATGTAGTCGAAATTTAAAGAAAGAACCCACTTACTCGGTAATAAAAGTAATCATACAATCGAAGAAGGTGGTATTTGTCAGCAGGATCATGCTTGTTGACATACTTCAGAAGCTTTATCTCATCAAGACTCTGGTCAAAGAAATCCTTGTTGTTCTTTATAATTTTGACACAGACATCCATTCCAGTATGCAGATCATGTGCCTGTATAGCTTTGCTAAACGCAGCTGAACCCAGATATTCAGTAACATGATAGCGGCCCGCTATTACTGAATTTAGAACAACATGGAAATTCTTGTCCTCCTCAAAGCCAGTTCTGAGCAGATAAGTAGTTCAAGAAAAACAACATGTTAGATGCAAGCCAAGTAATTTATAGAAAACTCAATCGAAAAGAAAAAGAAAGTTGAACCCGAGAGCCTGCTTGCTCAGGCAGCATGAAAATGAATCAGAAATTAATGAAAAGAATACTTATAGGACAAGAGCACAGTTTGAACGTAGTAACTCCCTGACCTCTACAGATTTTGATCTTAATCTCCACTTATCAACTGACTTCCTAACAAACGTGCAATGACATAAATAAGAAATTATATGTCAACATGTTTCATTCATGACCTGGACCTGGAGCTCACAATTCTTACATGTTGCCACTCACCAGCTAATCCTTTGAAGTGGACCTATCAACAGGGTACTGGACATTGTGTAAATTGGAAGTCCAAGGAGGGAACTGAAATTATGCTAGACTTGCAGAGAGAAAAAAAGTGTTTGAAACTTAGTCGGGGAGAACGCTAAAGACAATAGCTCTTGATGTGCTTATAACTAAGAATATAATGTCATAAAATGGATGCAAATTCAGCCCAGTTAACGAAAACTATGACCCAGATGATTTTAAGTGTAGAAAAACATGCCTGTTTTTTCTATGCACAATTTTAAGATTGAAAGTCTCAAATTCCTCCTCCTGGGCCTTTATTTGCCTTACTTGCTCTTGCACAGCAGCTGCCTCTTCATCCTCAATTGATGCTCCGGGATCTGCTTCCCTAGAAACAGCTGCCATTTCGTCCTCTTCTTTCTTGGTTTGCTCTCTTTCAATGTAACCATAATTTGAGAGAGAAGAGGGAGAAGAATTGGCTGATATTATAGCAGTAGTATTATTTTCATCCCTAGAACTTTTGACGGGTGAAGAATCACTACTTTTCCGCCTCCACGTAGCAAGCGAGTCATCATTCTCAACTAAAGTGATTGCGCAGTCATCAGTTTCATCATCAATAACAACTTTTGGGTTTTTTGACCACAAGGATTTGCTAGAGCTAGCCTGAACCAACTGCCCTTCTCCATGGGGTGGGGGGAATGAAAACCCCCCATCTGCACGGTTTTTCACCTGTATACAAACTCCTTTGTCACTCCCAACTACATATTTATTGGAATTTTGTTTACTAACTTTCTTTTTATCCCTAACTGATTTGTCAACATATTTTTTGTTTGAATCATGATGAGAGTGTCTGGAAGAAGAAATTCCAACATCATGATCACGAAAGTACTCTAGATCCCCTTCACTACTGCCTCCTACTAAACTTTCCCGTACTTCACTGCCAATATCAGCCGCATCACTGTTGATCCCTACACCAATTGATCTAACTGAACCGTGTTGATCCTCATCCAAACAAATATCATCCAGTTGTGACCTACCACACTCATTCAGAACTTTCCCATCCCCTAACATGATGAGTTCATTTGTTTGTGTGACAAAGCCCTGCCATACAGGTTCAGCTCGCATCAGAGTCAGTTCTTCTTCATCCATTAGTTGTCCATCATAGTGAGCTATTAAATCATTCTCATCAGTCCTCCCATACATTTCAGTAATTGACAACCCGATAGGATCATCTGAAACTGTAACTGGTTCAACATTCTTTGCTTGAAAGTACTGCTCACCAGAGAAGTACGAATCCTCTTCAGCAAAAGATTGGTCCTCATCATCATCTTTGGTTGGAATCCTTTCCTGCGGGTCTGGAACACTCCCATGTGCCGTTCCCTTTTCATTGTCACTTGGATAATCAATTTCATGTGCCAGAAACCATGTTTCATCCTCGATTGGTTGTCTCATGTACCCAACATCATCATCGTCATCATATTCATCAGAATCCCAATACTCATTGGTGTAGTCAATGGTTTCACTTAATCCATCACCAACTGTAGCAAAACCAGAAACAAGATCAGATGTATCCTCTGAAATTCCCTGACTCACAGATAGCCAACTGTTTCCCGCAGCTCTTTTCCCCCCACCTGAACCAACAATAGAAGAATTAGAACTTACTATGCAACACTAAACCTAAGCATGGGAGTAATGTGTACATATGAAAATACAGGTGGTGATACACATCAAGATTCAGAGGATCCCAACAAATTGGAAATAGGACAGTTTATCATTTCAGTTTCTATTACATAGTATATGCGATGATGATGATGATGATGGCAATAGGTAAAACACATAAATAACTCAAGCAGTCAAATTGAGATAACAGTAGTGGCTTCGATTGGCTGGTACATATAGCAACAAAAAATATATATATAATGACCTTCCATAGCGATTAGATCAAAAATGGCAAAGCTCATAAAAAAAGTTATCAGCAAACAAACCAACAATGACAATTGATAATTATCACGCATAATTAAGAGGGCATATGATAGCGTTTCATCATACAAACTAACCTGAAGAGGCAATTTCTTGTCCAATGGGAACATCCAAATATGACCCTATATGGAAGGTGTTATCAAGATTAGTGAGCTTTGCACCAGGGCCATCCCGCTCAAACTTTTCTTCCCAATTAACATTCAAGGATTTGTCCTCTGACTTGAGTCTAACGGGTGGCAACCTGGGAAACTCCTCTTTGTGGTACTCAGATGCAAGAGGAAAACCTAGACTGTGCATATTCTTCTGTTCAGAACTCCCTTGTATCTTCCCAAAGTATAAAGCTCTCCCAACTTCATCAACTTGGTCTTTAATTGCGGCCCTAATATCACTCATATCCATGTTCTTTCCTTCCTTTTTGTCAGAGTTAATAGCACTACCGTAACTGGTGGAGACATCCCCCCTGGGAAATGGAAATACAGTCTTCACAGAACAATCTTTCCACAGTTCTGAAGATGAATCACTTGGTTCCTCCCTCTTGGACCATGGATTATCGGAGATGTTCTGGGAATACGCATTATTGATCTTAGGGTGCTGATTAGGCTCCTTCACTTGACTAGTTTGAATATGATCGTATTTTGATTCAGTGTTGATTTTACTAGAACTTCCAATCCATGAAGTTCCCTTCTCCCCGGAGTAAGTAGTCCCTTCGCCGCATGTCACATTGGCCTTACCAATATTAGGGAGCTCACTTGGGCGGTGCCGTGGTTTTTCAGATATATGAAGCTCTGATAACTTGCTGGTGCTAACATCACTATCATTCTCATAAGGACCCAAGGGACCATTATTGGGATTTAACTTCCAGGAACTTAAATCGAGCATGGCGTCCTCTGGTCCTTTAGAAAAAGTGAAGCACTTGTCAACTGATCCACTTGCATCACTAGATTTATTTCGTACCCCAACAGATGCAGCATTTTTCCAGTTGCTTTCTGACCCGTTTCTACCAGTCCCACACTCTATCTCTTTCACAATGAGTTCCTTGGAGATTTCGCCAGAACATCGAGACTCAGATCCTCCATTACCTCTCACTGCTTTCTCCCCATTCTCATCAGCCAAAACATTACCAGAATCATTTTCTTCAAGACTAAGTTTCTGAAGGAAACCATTTAAATCAGGGCGGTTACCAATCTCGCTGCGCAAAGCTGCCTCAGCTCGTGTAAAGCGATTTCTCCGCAGAAATTCCAGAATCACATCAACCGAGCCTGGCTCCCCCATTTCCCAATAATTATAAATCTCAAGCAGTTATTACAATGATGAAGCTACTGAACCTGAAAACCCCCAAAAAAAATGTTCATCATACCGTCTCCAAATGATTTATCTGCAGTAATGGAGTTAATAAACAAAACATATGCTTGTAAATAAGCACACCTGAATTCATTGAAGTATTGAATACTGTGGGTAATGCAGAAATAGAAAGCTAACCCTACCTCACTAACCCAAAACAGCTTCTCTTCAGGTCAATCAGCCTACCTTTAACTCAAATTCTAGTTTCCTTTCTCTTTTGCCATATTCTACAAACCAGAAGCTCAAAATCACATTCAATCAGCACAATATCAAATCAACCAAAAAAAAACCCCAATCCACCATATAGCTCCAAACCCTAACTTCGAACGCTAAAAAACCATCCAAATAGACAACTGAATCTCCCATTTTTTACCTCAACTACACCATGTAGATCCCAGCTGAACCCCCAAATTCCAAATCACTCCATTTCTCAAACCCTTTTTCCCAAAAGGTTAAAACCCAGTATAAAACACAGAAATATAACAATATAATAAGTGAATTCAGCTAAACATTATGTCAAATGCAGCAATAGAAAACTAACCACTAACCCAAAACAGTTCCAATTCAGCTCAACCAACCTAGCTAAAACTCAAATTCCAGTTTCCTTCTCTTCTCCCACATTCTACAAACCAGAAGCTCAAAATCCCATTCAATCAACACCAAATCAAATCAACCAAAAATTTCCCCAATCCGCCATTTTGCTCCAAACCCTAACTTCAAACACCCAAAAAACAACCAAATCT
>JAYMTK010004979.1:0-10617 GCA_036897405.1 Pelargonium myrrhifolium | reverse complement strand
GAGATTTGACGGTAGGTTCAAAATATAGTAGAAAATAAAAATGTAGGCATCAACTCTGTTACAATAAAAAATTGGGTACTAGATTTGGTTTCGCGCATAAGTTTGGATACTAAAAATACAATTAACCATAAATTTTTCATTATAAATTGAGACTGAAATTATACTTTTTTGTAGTGAGAATCCTCTGATTCATGTCACGATAATGGGTCCAACGAACTATATGTTTATTCATCAATTTACGAATCCAAACTAGTGAGTCCTCCCTTTGAGACTATCTTTTCCGCGAAAAAAAAAAAAAAAAAAGTTAAATAAATAAACAAGTGGATATTCCACCCTAATAACTAAATAATAAAACTCTACTTGAACCTCTCTATCTCTAAAAATGATAGAGTGCTGTTAGAGGAGTTTAAGGTGTGACAGGTCTAGGGTTTCGTTTTTGCTTGGCGCCGCCAGTGTGTGGTGAGAGGCGGCGCCATTTTTCGGTGTTGAATCAGAGCATGGATGGCAGGGTGTTGTGTGAGGCAGCATGGACGTATTGACATGGAATATACGGGGGTTGGGGAACGATCGGATGATGATGGTGTTGAAAGATTTAGTCCGTGTGCATCAACCGAAACTAGTATTTCTCAGTGAAACGAAACGGACTCGTTTGGAGATGGAGACGATCAAAAATACCGTGTTGATTTTCAAGAGGGCGAAATCTGAGGAGGTGAAGGAAGGGGATGGAGACCCGATAATGGGGGGTTGGAGGTGGTGAAGACTTAGTAATCTGGAGGACGGGTATGGGCAGGCATCCCGATACCCCGAGCCCAGTTTGCCATTAGGGAGGTCGAGAGACCATCTTGGTCTACATTTAGAGGCGGCGTGGGTCGGAAGCACTGGCGGTAGTGGTGCGACATGGTTAGGTCATTTCCACCTTATTGGGAGGATGGGGTAACCGACTTTGGATAGGGCTGAAAGCCTTGTTAAAGAACAGGAGTTTCAGCACTAGTAACACAAGGAGCAAGCCATATACTAGGTCTGGAGTATATGAGTAACTAGGTTACTAGCTGATTTTGTATTCTGATGAACAACTATTTTAATAGGAATTTACTATAACCTAAAAATAAAAAAAGTGGCTATTCCAAAATCTCAAAGGGGAATTCAAACCTAACCAACCCATTGATTCTGACATAAAACGAGACGACATAGTAAGAGCATGAACCATTTTGTCCCAAGACCGCTTAACAAAAATAAACTTTAAGTTATTCTTGTTTCTCTTAAATTTTTGTTAAAAAATGAGTATTTTTTTTAAAATAAATTAGTTATATATGAATTGTCAAAAGTATCTTTATAGTAAATTAATTAATTATTCTAAACACATGATCATAAAGATATAAAATAAAGGTGCTGATATATTCACTCATATAATGGTTAAATCCACCAATTTTACTTTATATAGACCAAATTACCCCTTTTCATAAATGCAATTTAAGTTCATATTCTTTCCTTAATTTTTTGAAGGAATATCCTTTCCTTAATTAAATTCAGTCAATCTATTAATTAAAAATTATCACTGTTATTTGGGCTTTTCACTTTTATCTATCTTTTCTTTCTCCCTCTAGTTTTGTCATTTTTATTTAGGGACTTATAATATATTTATATTCTTAAATTTGCACATATAGTTCATAAAAAAACTAAATAATTTCATAAAATCTCAAGAAAAATGAAAAATATTCAGCAATACAATATCGTGTTCTTGTATCTGAAATATGAATCCACGTAATTGAGATTGTGGCAATAATAAAAAATAAGTCATAACGAATCTTTGGGGTCATTTATCGATGGCTGCTAGGGTTAGGTCTGGTCCGGAAACCTCGGATCCCTCGAACTCCGCTGACGGCGCACTTACATCGGAGGAGTTGGATCTCCTTCAACGCTCCACGAAGAAGGCGAACCTACGGAGGGGAGGGATGTGCTTATGGCTGACTCGGATACGGCAGAAGATACTGTGATGGAGCCGGGAGAGGGCATGGGGGCGAAAGAGATGATGGATGTGCATGATGAGGAGGATGCTGGGTTGCCGGATGGGAGGCCGCCCAAAATGACCTTTAAGGAGAAAATGCTAGTTTTTGAGAGAAGGAAGGAAGAGCATTTGCGGCAATGGAGAGAGCGCTTCCCCATTAAGGATCCGCTGGATATTTCCACGGCGGAGGGTTGTCCGGCTTTGCGTTTTTTGAAACGTCATATGGAAAAACTCGGGCTCCAATGGCAAGATTGCCTCATTGTTAAACTACTGGGGTGTAATCTTGGTTGGAAGACTATGTTTGAACGAACTAGTAAGTTATGGGGTCCTATAGGGGACTATGATCTGATTCCTCTGTCCAATGGGTACTATGTGGCGAGGTTTCAATACTTTCAGGATTACAAGCATGTTATGGAAGAGGGGCCGTGGATGGTTTTTGGTTACTACTTGACCGTGAGGCCTTGGATTCCGGAGTTTCGTCCTGATAATGATACGATTGACAAGACCCTAGTCTGGGTGAGGTTCCCGGGACTCCCGCTCGATTTCTTCGACGAGGATACCTTGCTTGAGGCAGCGGCGGTTATTGGCAAGCCTTTGAGAGCGGATACAAGTACTAAAATGGTGAGCAGGGGTCACTTTGCTAAAGTGTGTGTGGAAGTTGATCTCAGCAAGCCTTTGGTCCCGAGAATTCTTTGGAACGGTGTATGGCAGCCTGTTGCTTATGAGGGGTTGAATCTCATCTGCTTCACTTGCGGTAGGGCCGGACATAAGGACAATGATTGCTGTCATTCTAAACCAGTTGAGGCTGCTGACGGCGGCCCATGTGGACCCTCACAGAACGCTCAAGCTCAGGTGCCCCGACTCCTGCCGTGAGCCCCATGCCAGCTTATCAGGCTGATCTGATCCACAGTGATGTAGATGGGAATAGGGAGAAGGTTAAGAGTATGGAATTTGGTGCGTGGATGGTGGTGCCACACAGAGGGCCCCGTACTCATTAGAATGGGAGCAGGAAGGCTGTATCCGGTGCTTCAGGAGGGAATGGTGTGCAGAGGTCATTGAATGGTTCAAGGTTTGCGACGTTAGAGGAGGTCCCGGAGGAAGGTGAATCTTGGGCGGACATGGTGATGAAGGACGTTCCGATTGAACCTGCTGTGAGAACTGGTAAGACGGGGGTTGATGTGCTTAAGTCTGGGCTCAGTGCTCATGGGGCCAAACACAGTATCCCCCCTTTGGGTGCAAGAAATAATAAAGATGTTAGGCTAGGCCCAAGTTTGATTCCAGCCGCTAAGCCCAGCCCACCTTCTGTAGTTGTGGCCAAGTCTTTGCCTCAGAAAAGTGAGGGAGCTTTTGGACCTTTTGTCTCGCATGCTCCTGTGAATAGAGAGAGCGTGGGAAGCCAAAGGAAGTCGGATGCTGCGTTGACCAGGAACTCGGTGAGGGGTCGTGGGCAGCGTGGAGGTTGGTCGGGCGGTGGCCGCTCGGGTACCGGTCGGAGCTCCGCCCCTCCGCTGCAGTTCAATGATTTCGTGCCTCCTCATCTAAAGTCTCTCCCGCCGGAACCGCTGGATAACCCTCTTGCTCTGGCTTCCGATCTCCAGTCAGCAGCAGCCAAGGTCGATCCTCAGTTCCTGGAGATTGCTAGCCTGAGTCAGATTTTTGCCCCCCAACCGCCGATGCGCTGGTTCCGATTGAGGCCCCGGTGGCCGATTCCTCTGCCTCTCCAAGTAAGTTTTGATGTCTTGCTTATTTTGGAATTGTCGTGGTATGGGAGGTAAATCTAAAGTTAGGTTGGTTAAAGAGTTAGTTCGTTCTTACCATGTTTCGATTTTAGTTTTGTTTGAGGCCCAGATTAGTGCAGAAAGGGCTGATTGGCAGATTCGTCGTTTGGGGTTTTCAAATTGGTTCAAGGTTGATTGCGTGGGTCGTGCGAGGGTATCTGGTGTTTATGGAATGACATTCAGATAGCTATTTCTGTTCTTGGTTCAGCGGGACAAGTTGTGCATTTGGGGGTGAGTTCTTCGGCTCGTCAGTTCTGGATCCTGTCTTGTGTTTATGGTTGCCCTCAGTGGGAGCGCCGCCGGGTTCTTTGGGATGCTTTTTATGATCTTGCTAAGCATATCTCTGTCCCATGGGTCGTTGCCGGGGATATGAACGATATCTTGGCTAGCTCTGACAGGCTTGGGGGTCATTCTATGCCGTTGTCTAGATGTAACAGGTTCGGTCGATGGATTCATGCCGAGAATTTGATGGATTTGGGCTTCTCAGGGCCTCGATTCACCTGGTCTAATATGCAGCGGGGGGTCCATCGTATTCAGTGTCGGTTGGATAGAGTGTGTCAATAGTGCTTGGCGAGCTCTGTTTCCGGAGGCGGGAGTCCGTCACCTCCCGAGAGTGGGGTCAGATCACTGCCCACTCCTGCTCCGTCTCAATGCTGGGGGAATTCCTGAGAAGAGCAAGCGCCTGTTCAGATTTGAAGCAATGTGGTGCACTCATAAGGACCTGTCGCGGGTTATTGTTGAGGCTGGGTCCCAACACCCCTCATCCCTCTCGGAGTTCTTGAGCTCGACTCGGGTGGCTTTAGGGATCTGGAATCAGTCATTTTTTGGGAATATTTACTCCCGCAAAAAAGAGGTTATTCGCAGGCTAGGTGGTGTTCAACGAGTGTTACAGGAAAGCCCATCTGATAATCTTCGGTTATTGGAGATTGAGTTGCTGCGGGAATATAATGTCATTCTGGAAAGGGAGGAGATTCTCTGGACACAAAAGTCGCGCAAGGAAGCTATTAGGAATGGCGAGCGGAATACTAAATTCTTCCATCTTTCTACTCTTCACAGGAGACGCAAGAATAAGATTACCGCGCTCCAGAATGATGCAGGGGACTGGATAGATGATCAAGTTACGCTTGGCTCCATGGCTCGGGATTTCTTTGCAAATGTATATTGTCAGGATGAGGGTCCCCGGGAGGTTGCTGGTTCCTGGTCGGGGCCTTCTCTTTCTGGTTCGGAGATAGCGTCTTTGTCCCGGGAGGTCACTCTGGAGGAGGTCCGGTTATCGCTCTTTGGCATGAAGCCTTGGAAAGCCCCGGGTCCCGATGGCTTTCAAGCTGGTTTTTTCCAAAAATACTGGAGTGTAACAGGACACTCTTTACTGAGGCTGGTTAAGGAGTGCTTTCATGAGGGGAGGATCCCTAAGGAAATAAATGAGACGCTGCTGGTGCTTATCCCTAAAATGGACAATCCCACTCATCTTCGATTCTTTCATCCCATAAGCTTGTGCACTGTTCCGCTTAAGGTGGTCACCAAAGTTCTGGTTAACCGTCTCAGGCCTCTCCTTGATAAATTAGTGAGCCGCAATCAGGGAGCTTTTGTCCCGGGGCGTCAAGCGCGGGATAACATCTTTATTGCTCAGGAGCTGATTCATAGAATAAAGACTTCCAGGAAAGGGAAGGGTTTTATGGCAATTAAAATTGATATGGAAAAGGCTTACGACAGGATCCGGGGGGACTTTTTGGAGGAAACGCTAGTCTTTTTTGGTCTCCCGAATTCTTGGGTTCGCTTGATTATGCACTGTGTGGGGACGGCCTCTATGTCGGTGCTTTAGAACGGTGCGGTGTACGACCCGTTCCCTATGCAACGAGGCTTGAGGCAAGGGGACCCGCTTTCCCCGTACCTTTTTATCTTATGTATGAGAGGCTAGGGGCTATCATTAATGGTCGTGTTGCTACCGGATCGTGGGATCCTATTCGCCTTACCCGTAATGGCATTGGGATCTCCCATCTTTTTTTCGCGGATGACCTCCTCCTTTTTACTCGCGAATTTTTTGATCAAGCTATTGTCGTAAAGAATTGTCTCGATGAATTTTGTGCTATGTCGGGTCAACGCATTAGCTTGCCTAAGTCTAGATTTTTTGCCTCCCCTGCGGTTAACTCGGGTCTCAAACATCGCATCAGCTACACTTTGGGCATTTCTGCTTCAGATGATTTAGGGAAGTATCTTGGAATTCCCTTACACTGCAAACGCATCACGGCTAAGGACTTTCGTCCATTGGTGGATAAGGTTAGTTCGAGGCTTGCGGGCTGGAAATCTAATTTTCTTTCGATTGCGGGGCGTACAACTCTTATTAAGTCGGTCTCTTCTTTTCTGGCCACATACGTTATGCAGTCGGAGTGGGTCCCCCGCTCAATCTGTGATGAGATCGATCGGCTTAACAGAAGCTTTCTTTGGGGCGGGTCGGCGGAAAAGAGGAAAATGCACCTCATCGCTTGGGACTCTGTTACTTTGCCTAAAACTCACGGAGGCCTTGGGATCCGAAATTCGTGTCAAATGAACGCAGCTATGCTTGGTAAAGCTTGTTGGTCCTTGCTTATGGACAAAAACTCTTTATGGGTTCGGCTTTTTTTGGGAGAAATATGGAAGACAATGTTTAATTCTAGCTGATTCGCCGCCTTCGAATGCGTCACGTGTTTGAAAAGGCATCAACAAGTGTGGCTTTGTCTTGGATACAGGATTCCTGTGGCAGGTTAATGACAGTTCGGTTGTGGACTTTTTTCATGATTCGTGGTTAGCTGGGGGTCTGATTGCTGAGCGTGTCGGGGTGAACTGCCCGGAAGGGGTGAAAGTCCGCGAGTTCTTCAGCTCTCAAGGAGGATGGGATATGCCTCTTTTGCAATCAGTGTTACCGGCGGATTTGGTAGCTCTTGTTGCTGGGCATCCTATTCCATTTAAGTCTCGCTCTCCCGATTGCTTTCTTTGGGGGTTGGAGAAGTCGGGAACTTATTCTGTTAAGTCCGCTTACCGTGGATGCCCATATACCAAACGCTCCAACCTTCATTTAGTGTTTGTTCTTTGGAGACAACTTGATATCCTGGACTTTTAAACGACAACTCACTCTATCTCGTTCTAGTGTTGTAGCCAACAAAGAACTAGCTAATGTTGTCTCTAAATTTTCGATGATTTTCAAGATAGCCTCAATGTCGGGCAATCTCCCACTTTGAAATGTGAAACAATGTATATTTGGTAAAACACCCTTTAAATTCTTATAATGGGAAATTATGCCCATAAATTATTGCTTGTTCAGGAACTTCCACCAAAATTATGTCAAAAGAATATTACTAATATGATTTATAGAGTACAATATTATTACTCAAATTCAGACTCCAAAATTATTTTAAACAGTATTTTGGACAGTCCTTAAATTTTCTTCTACAGTACTTCTTAAATTTTAAAAAAAAATTCAAAGAAAAATATTCACACTCATTTTAAGATTAAAAGAGTAATTTCTTTGTTGATTTCTATATAAGTCAAACATTGTTGATCCAAAACAAGGACAATAATCTTGTTGTTTTCTCTCAACAAAAAAGCTTGTTGCTTCAACTTGTACTCCATGACTAGTTATGCTAGAAATTAAATAAGTAAAATGACTATTTTATTAGATTTGAATTTCTTTAGGAGTGAACTAATTTTTTTTTTTATTTTTAAAAGAGGGTTCGTATGGTAAATATTCAAACTTTAAAGGATTTTATATAAAAAGTTTTACTATAATTTAACTTCAACTTCTTATCTGAAGACTGAAGTTGAGTTGGTGTAGGAGCAAGGTGTTTGTGCAGGGTAGGGAAATGATGAGAACACCTATAAACTGAAGTTGTCAATAGGCTACAGCTACTCTACAAACTCAAGTGATTGCAAAGAGAACTTGTTAAATATATTCGGTGCTGATTAGTTGCATTTATATATATATATATATATATATATAGGGTATAACGTAGTATATACTGATATATAGTCATTTCAGTTTAACTAATAAGGTGATGACACCTAATTTAAAATTATGGATCTGGACGGGTCGTTCCGCTCCTACAAATTTACTTGGGTGAGTAAAAGTGATTTTAAATGAGATGTCATCACCTCATTGACTTTGTTAAGTTGCAACTGATACAACTTTATATCAGTCAACTGATATACATTTTACCCATATATATATATATATAGTATTATGATCCTAAACCAAATAATATGGCTTAGTAACTAAGACACCAATGAAATAGAGACACCTTATTAAAAATGCTCAGGTCCGGCGGGTCGCTCCGCTTTCCACAAATTCACTTGGTTGAGTATAACTGAAATTTAATGAGATGTGATAATCTCATTGGCTTAGCTTAGCCTAAACAAAAAATTAAGTGGCTTAAATTCTTTTTCTCGTGTATATATATAGAGAGAGAAAAAAGGAATCTAAGCCAGTTAATATTTGACTTAGGCTAAGCCAAATCAAAGAGGTGATGACACTTTATTAAATTTCATTCATACCCACACAAGTGGGGGAGCGGATCGACAAAGGATTGAACTTTTCGGTTCTTAGGGTTTGAGAAGATGATGGAGGCTAGTGGGGAGGAAGGCTTGCTGAGGTGGAAGCTGATGTGGAAGGCTGAGTTGGCCGGATTAGTGACTGTTATTTTGATTAAATCGCAAAAATTGTCAAATTCAAAGACTTTCGTGATTGAAAACACAAGTCCAAAGGCCACAATTCAAAAAAATGTCAAGTGACTAAAAAAATAATCAACCTTTTTTATTTATCAGTGTGTGGGAAATTCTAGTAGTTGTCATTAAAATCCCAACCACTATCATCATCACATAGATGTTCAATATATTGCATAGCTTGGCCTAGAAGAAAGCTATAGAAGCTGCAAAGAATCAAGTTTCTCTAGCAAAATCTATATACACCAATTGTTAAGAAATCAGTCACACTCAACACTATTTGGGAACTCCAGTAATTAGAGCCCTCCTTTAAAAGTATATTTTTTAATTGACTGTGCTCTAACGTGGCAAAAGCAGAATATAAATTGATAGATTAAAAGTTAATTTATGCATATTATGCATTCACAAATCATTAACATGGGATATAAAAGTTAATTTATGAGTTTAACATCATCTCATTAAATTGATTATGGCTCAAGTCTCAACCACTCATATACTACACCTGTTTCAAATAAAATGTTGATTTAAAATTTTTTTTTGACATATTATAAAATTAAGTTAAACAAGCCGTATAGAATCAAGTTTTTTTTGGTAGAATCTTTGAATAACCATTGCCAAGAAACCAGTCACACTCAACATCGTTATAATTAGGGGAGTGCAAATTTACGGTTTGGACCGCCGAATTGGCCAAATAAACCGTACCCGCGCACAATTGAAACCGCCTTGCCAAACTGCTCAGTTTGAGCGGCCTAAATCTGACCAAACCGCCTAATACGGTTTGGTCTATGGTTTGAATTTATGATTTCCGTGGGTCAACCCGCCCACCCATATATTCTAACCCTAAAGCCAAAAAACTCATACTATATATAATCCTATACTTGTTTTGCCTCTCTCATTTCATTTCATTTCCCAACCCTACCCAATACCCATCCTTCCATCTTCTCATCTTCCTTTCTCTTTCACTCTTATCATCACTCAAACCCTAACGCTAAATCCCTAACCATATCTCTCACTCTCGCATCACTCATCCATTCTCTTCCCGAATCACTAACCATTCCCAAAACCCTAACCTTTTTCCTCCCTCTCACTCTCTCATCATCACGATATGTTCATGTTATGGTCTAATTTTCGTGTTGTTTGCTTTGTTTATTGTGTTCTTGTTCTGTATCTACACAATATTATGAGCTATAATACTTCATTGTCATCATCAAGTACCTCTCTCTCATCATGCAATTTGCTTGTATAGTATTTGAGTTTTTTTTGTGCTCTGGATATTGGAGTTGAACGGGTTTTTATTGAGCTTTTTTTCATAACATTATTTCATATTGTACCAAAACTCATAACATTTGGGCGGTTAACCGCCAACTCGCCTAACTGCCCATGAACCGCACAAAAAAAATTAGCGGTTTGCACTATGCACAAACTAAACCATGGTTTGAATTTTTCCCAAACCGTAGAGAGCGGGCGGGGCCAAATATAGGACCTATGGGCGGGTAACGCGCCCATGCACACCCCTAATCGAGACCATATGGAGCTTGACCACCACCACCGATGAGTCGTCCTCCTCCTCTCTACTCTCCGCTCATCTTCCACGCGGTGAGTCCTCAGCCTCGTCCGCTTGAGCTACGCCGCCGTTGTTCGAGCTCTGCTCCTCGTCTTCGCCACTACCGTTTCAGCTTGCCACTGCCAGTAGAATTCGCCAAATCTGGAAGCAGAAGCTCGATCATGGTTCCATTGGGGCTCGTTGGAGATCTCGGTTCAAGCTCGTTGGTCTCCTCCTCCGTGAACAACCACCGGTCGTCAATGGGAAGTCACTGTCATCGCAAGATTTGGCCACGCCGGCCACCATGCTCGCAAGATCTGTACTATTTTCGGGTGTAAGTTTTATTCTGACATTTTATCTTGAATTTGAATAATAACATTGGATGATTTGGTCTTCAGTCTGACATTTTTGTCTTGAATTTGAAGTTTTGGTCTTCAATATGAAATTATATCAGATGATTTGGTCTTAAATATAAAATTTTTTGTTTTGAATTTGTTGGATGATTTTCATATTTGGCTTTGTTAGTTGAATTATATTTACTATAAATGCTTAATGACCATGTAGGTCCCCAAACTATTGAAAACTCACCACTCAGGTCC
>JAYMTK010004978.1:0-10617 GCA_036897405.1 Pelargonium myrrhifolium | reverse complement strand
ACAAGAGACGAAGTCTCTTTCATGAACACTACTGGTCCCTTGATTCAAACATGTACATACGACTTGACAAGAATTTTTCAGGCCGTTGCGAAATAGGATTTCATCACCTGTTTGTATCAAAAAGAAAAAACCCGACCCATAGTAGGATTTCATCACCTGTTTGTATCAAAAAGAAAAAAACCCGACCCAGAGTCTGAATTTTCCAGTTCAATACTGTTCTTAGGCCGTTGCAAAATACAATTTCAGTACCTGTCTGTATAAAAAAGAAAAAACCCAACCCGGAGTCTGAATTTCCCGGTTCAATATTGTTCTTAGACCATTGCAAGATACGATTTCAACACCTGTCAGTATCAAAAAGAAAAAAACCGACCCGGAGTCTGAATTTCCCGGTTCAATACTGGACCGGTTCGGTGGGGACACACTGAAAATTTGCATCCCCGTGATTGACTCTTCGGCTTCATGCATGAAAACGACCCGACGGACACTACACGTTCCAAAACTACGTCGTTTTGCACTGCTTCTCTCCCACCTTGCCGGTTCTTTTTTATCTCTCTAGAGAGAGAAAGCAACTGTAGCAGACAAAGAAGAAAGCTAGAGAGAGAAAGTGCGTGTTTCTCGCTTCGATGACTGGAGATTGTGAGAATCTCGAAAGGTGAATTCGAAAAGGAAGAGACGTTGATGTTTTTGTCTCTTCACAGATCCACAGTTCTAAAGGTATCGCTCGCTTTTTTGCAGATTCTCGTTCTTCACTGAGTTCGTGTCTGCATTGCTTGAAATTTCTGTTAATTTGAGCTCCTGGACCTCGCGATCGGTTGATCTGGTTCGATTTTACCGATTTTGTTAGTTTCTGGCTGTGAATTTGGCAATTCTGTGGTTTTGATTCGGCCTTTGCATTTTTGTTGACCTTTGACTAGCAATTGAGTTTGGTATTTTGGTGAAAAGTCGATTGTGTGAACAGTGGAGGTCACGGGCATTGGTTGGTTATGACCTTACTGTCACTTTTGAGCTCAGTTGATCTGATTCGATTTTACCAATTTTGTTAATTTTTGGCTGTGAATTTGGCAATTTTAAGGTTTTGATCGATCTTTGCATTTTTTGCTAACCTCTGACTAGCAATTGAGTTTGTTATTTTGGTGAAAAGTCGATTGTGTGAACAGTGGAGGTCTCGAGCATTGGTTGTTTATGACATTACTGTCACTTTTGAGCTCAGTTGATCTGGTTCGATTTTGTTAATTTCTGGATGTGAATTTGGCGATTATGTGGTTTTGATTCGGTCTTTGCATTTTTGTTAACCTAGCAATTGAGTTTGTTATTTTGGTGAAAAGTCGATTGCGTGAACAGTGGAGGTCACGAGCATTGGTTGTTTATGACATTACCGTCACCTTTGAGCTCAGTTGATCTGGTTTGGTTTTACGGATTTTGTTAATTTCTGGCTGTGAATTTGGCGATTCTATGGTTTTGATTCGGTATTTTCATTTTTGTTAACCTTTGACTGGCAATTGATTTTGTTTTTTTGGTGAAAAGTCGATTGTGTGAGCAGTGGAGGTCACGAGCATTGGTTGTTCATGACATTATTGTCATTTTTGAGCTCCTGAGATTAGATTGAGATACAATTCTATATTTGGAAATTATGAGATCTGTAGTCTGTCACTGTCACTGTATCGCGTATTTGTGCTGTTTGATAGAGTCTGGTTCTGTGTTCTTGGAATTTTGCAATTTTGTTTACATGGTTGGTTTATGAGGTTGATACGGGAGGTTCACATTGCTGTTCTCAGTATCAGCTTGTCTTAATCTGCTGAAATATTTGGCGGTGAATTTATGTATTCTTGGTTCATTGTCAGCTCGCAATTGTAATTTATGTTTTCAGTTAGAGCGTTGGATGCTTATGTGCATTAGTAGCGGTAATGTCATCATCCGAATCGCTGTTTTAGGAGTTACTGATGCTACTAAATCATGTAAAGAATAAATTAAACAATTCCTCAAGAACATAGGAGGGCAATGGTTTGGTTGCTTTTTCAAAATCGGAGCTCATAACCATACTAAAGACCTTTATGAGGAATGAACAGGTGTAAATGTGGATCAGAAAACCCACACTACTTGTTCCCATGCTGAACCCATGAAAAATTATTCACTTGATATCCCGTGCTGCAGCTAGACATTTAGACATGGTATAGTGATCCATCAATAGCTAACCTATAATATAAAGTGGGATATTGGATTGTCCATCTTCTTAATGTAAATCAAGATCTCACAATTCTATAATCAGACGAGAAACCATCTTCCTGGTGAAGCATCACTGTCGATAAAATTTCTCTTCTGAAAGTGCTATAATTTGATACAGCTCTGGAATCTGTTAACTGATAGAGTAACCATGTTGATTTTCAAGACTGAAGCATCATCTTAGACTCTTAGTTGCAAACTTGCAATTATGTGTCATAATATTTATATGTTAAGGTAGTTGGTGGATTATGTAATTCATTACTGGGTATCGGTGTACTTGCTATTGCTATATCCGAACCTGTGCTCTTAGAAAGAAACAAGGATTACGACTTACGAGTTTCTTCATTTCATGTAATTCTATTTTACATCTTAATTATTTTGTTTTTAGATCAAGGGCTTGTAGTATCTTAGTTTCAGTTGCTTTATCAGTATGATATTATTTCAAACACAAATTGTGAAACTTGTTTTTTCATCATCGGTCTTCTTCCGATGCTAAAGTTATAATAAAGAGCAGAACAACTAACATTATTGTTATTTATATGCTTTTCTCTGGCAGTTTTGTCTTTGTTTGCTAAACTCACTGGTGCTATGGGGGTATCGGGAAAATGGATTAAAGCATTGGTTGGATTGAAGAAATCAGAAAAGTCACCGTCATCAGATAATAATGAAAGTGTAGGTTCTACTTTCCCTCTTGTATGCTATCTGATTTTTCTAGTTTTTATTATTTTATTCTTTTAAAAGGTGAAATTATTATTGTCACATGTACTCAACTAACCATGTAGTGCTTATATGTTGCCTGTTCGGTTATTTACTATCCTAATGTTATTGCCTAAAATGAGATTTCTAATGCAAATTATATAAGTTGTCTTGATGATATTGATGAATACAGTATTTGTTTGTACTATCATAATTTGCCTAGATCCTTCCAAAGAAAAAAAACAAATAAGTTTTAATAAAAATTAATCCTTTTTTTTTTTTTTTCAATTGGCAGCAGGGATCTAATTTAGTTTTTCCATTATTCTTTCGAATACAAGAGAAGAAAAGAAGGGAATGATTAGGTTTCCTGGAGATGCATACCATAATTACGAGTCTTTGTGCACTTGTTAAAGTTAAATGCTTAATACCTTATAGTTAATAGTGACAACTTCAATCCATTTGTTGCAGAAATCAGCTACTAGCAGGTTTCGACATCGAAGAAAGCATTCTATTGAGATTAATACTGATAACCTTCAAGATGAGTTAAATCAAAATGTGAATCCAACAATTGGAGATGCCAATAGTTCTTCAATCACTGATGTTGTTGCTTCATCATCAGTCACACTTCAAGTACAAGATACAACTCGCAATCAACAAAATCTGAGAGAAGATTGGGCTGCAACACGCATCCAAACTGCTTTTCGACGTTTCCTGGTATTGGCTGCTCTCTGTCATCTTTTAGCTCTATATTGTTGGTGCCTGCATTTATTAGTTAAAGGTGCATCTGCGATCAATCTTCTTTTCCTTAAATTTCACATGTTATTACTAGTATTGTTCAACGCCATGTTCAATGGTTTATTCCTGAATCCTCATCCTTCCTTCTTTAGCCTTTGATAGTAATCAGGCCCAAAACCTAAACTTCTTTCTTCAACAAGTTGTCTCGGAAATACAAATGTAATATAAGTTTCAGGATCGATCCCCACTCAAAACATCCTTGGTGGTGGTGGTGTAAGAGACCACTTTGGTGCAGTAAGGTGCCAAAAGCCCTAGGCTAAGGTTAAGAGGCAAAGTCTCTTTCCTGAACATTATTGATTCCTTGTTCAAGCTTGTATATATACTATGCTTTGAAGGTTCCTTAGGCCTTTGCAAGATAGGATTTCGGCACCTTTCTGTATCAAAAAAAGAAAGAAAAAAGATGCAATATAAGTTAGTTATTTGTGTTCTTTGAACTACTTAATCAATACATATCCTATCCTTTCTAAGGATGACTATAGTTTTCGTGAAACTTATTCAACACATATCCTATCCTTTCTAAGGATGACTATAGTTTTCGTGAAACTTATCAGGCTAGAAGAGCTCTACGGGCTTTGAGAGGACTGGTGAGACTTCAAGCCCTTGTCAGAGGTCATGCTGTAAGAAAGCAAGCTGCAATAACTCTTCGCTGTATGCAAGCCTTAGTAAGAGTCCAGGCTCGTGTGCGTGCAAGGCGTGTTCGTCTGTCGTTGGAAAATGAAACAGAAGAACATAACTTTCAGCAACAACTTGTAAATGAGACTCGTGTGCGTGAAATAGAAGTAAGGAACCTGCCAACCTCTGCTAATCATGGAAAGAGTTTATTATATTTAGGTCTTAACTGCATTATGGCATTTTTTACTTTTATACAGGATGGATGGTGCGACAGTGTAGGGTCTGTTGAAGAAATTCAAGCAAAGTTATTAAAAAGGCAGGAGGCTGCAGCAAAGCGTGAGCGAGCCATGGCTTATGCTTTAGCTCATCAGGTGAGAATCTGATAGCATTCCCGCTGATGAACAAAGAATCTATTTTTAATGATATTAACAATTTGCATGAGATGAAAACTAGTCCTTTAGATAGCAAGGTAGAGCCTGGAAGAGAGGGAGAAAGGAGAGAGCCTACATTGGCCCGTTTGGATTCTAGGATTTAATTTGAAATTCTGGATTTGAGGCAAATCCAATGTTTGAATGTTCAAAGAATTCGGATTTGACTCAAATCTTGTAGGATTCAAAATATGTCTACAACATGGGGTTTCAAATGAGAAGCAAGTTAAAACAAGTACAAAGTTTATAAGGGTTAACTGTATATTTGGTACCCAAACTTATGCGCGAAACCAAATCTAGTATACCAGAGTTAGTACCTATATTTTTATTTTCTACCATATTTGGTACCCATTGTCAATTCTTGCTAATGGAAATCTTAACTTGCTGACGTGGAAATTAAAATAAATAAATAAATAACACAAAAAAATATGGTACCCACTACTTCAGCAAGTTAACGGTTCCATTAGCGAGAATTGACGGTGGGTACTAGATTTGGTAGAAAACAAAAATGTAGGTACAAACTCTGGTAGAATAAAAGATTGGGTACTAGATTTGGTTTCGCACATAAGTTTAGGTACTAAATATACAGCTAACCCCAACTAAAATACTAGTTTCTTGCCTTATATTTTAGCTTGTCAGGGGCGGGAAATTCGGAATTTAAGTTGCCAGAGTCAAATTTCCAGCTTGTTCTTTGTATTATTATTCGTGGAAAGAATTTCAACACTTTTGTTGTATTATACCATGCTGTCTAAATAAAATACAATCCTTAATTATCACTTAGATTTTTTTCAATTAACCGATGTTACATTGGATATGATCCATTTTAATATTTGAAAAACATGTTAAATTCGTAGCAAAGATCTCTAAGCTCCGCTCATAATGTGTCCTATGAGGTGTTTCTTTTGCAGTGGCAGGCAGGCTCAAGGCAATTGGCCGTTCCTTCTGGTTTTGAACCCGATAAAAGCAGCTGGGGTTGGAACTGGTTGGAGCGATGGATGGCTGTACGTCCATGGGAGAATCGCTTTCTCGACATTAATCTAAGAGACGGAGTGATGATTCAAGAGAATGGATCTGCTGAGGGTAAGAATGGCGCTAGATCCCAATTAAAATCTGCTGGCAAGAAACCTGTTTCGAGTCATCACTCCAACATTATTAGTCAGAAGATAGGACCGTCTCATTCCGATGGGAGTAATTCTTCATCTAGTAAGTCAACAAGTGCGCTAGAAGCATCCAACGCTGTATTCGCCAAACCGAAGTCTAGGCTTCTTCTTGAAAATTCAGTTGAAGAAGCAAACCCGGGACCTGGTAATGGTTCGAGATCCCGTAGCAACCCAAAAGAGAGATCCACACAACCGGATAACCTGGCGAAGAAGCGATTGTCTCTGCCTAATAGCGGTACGCTCTCTCTCTCTCTCTCTCTCTCTTCCGAAATATGTGTGCAAGCTTTAATATGATGGCCCCTTTGAAAGGACTGTCGAGCAACAATGCTCTTACCTGACTCAATTGCAAATTCACGGGCAATGTTTTAGTTCCAACACACGCACAACTAGAGCTGGCAATTTGGGCCCGAACCTACGGGTACCCAAAATCCGACCCACATTTTTTCTGCTTTGGGTCACATAAAATAGGCCCAGTTGATTGTTAGGTCGGGCAACCTGCACAAGACTGCACCTATTGCGGTTTGAGTTCAAGTTAGGCTTTTTCAACCCAAACCTCAATTGCTAGTTCTATAATAACAAAATGGCAAGACGACCGAAATGGTCTCTCAAGTACAAGGCCTGGCCAGTTTGGTTCCCGAACTGATTGTATGCCAAAATGGCCCCTCAACTATTGGAAACCGACCAAAATAGTCACCCACATTAATTTCCATTAGTTAGTTTTTCTTTTTGACTGACGTGGCATTGAAGAAATGACAAAGATTGAAACCAATATCTAATGGATGTTAATGCCGGAACTATTTGTGTCGGCTTTCAGTAGTTGGAGAACTATTTCGACATACAATTTAGTTTAGGAACCAATATAGAATGGTTCTAAATTTCTAATAGTTCAGAGACTATATTGGTAGTTTATTTTTCATTAACTGGATAGTATGTTCCGATTTTGGTTTGTTTTGACGATCATTATTCGAGGCGGGTCAAAGAGGCACACTGTATAGTCGGGATCCTTAAATGGCCAATTCCTTCTTATGAATAGTCGGGATCTAATTAGACCAATTATTAATCATTGACTTGTCTACAATGAATACTTTGAGCAGGACGAGGACTCGGTGTTCAGGTGGTCCGGCATCCAGGTAGAACTGCAGTCAAAGGGACACCCGTCTCTCAAAATCCCAGTAAGGAACGATCTAAAGTCAATAGAAGAGTTGATTCAAATCCCGTGCAGTCCATGGCATAAGAATCCCGCGAAGCCATTTCACCATTCACGTGCTGCTATTTGATCAGTTTGTATATACGGGTTCACAACGTGAGGAGACGCAATCATGCCCCGCTGTGCCACTGTCGCAAAAGCTTTTTCTGCGAAGGTCTGGTCGGGAAGATCGGCTTTGCTTGCCACGAGGAATAAATAAGCGCAGCAGGTATGATTTGTATACATATTGTTACGGTTATGCGATCGTGTCATATTTATTTGAAAATGTTCAAAATCGAAAGAGCGGCTTGCGTCGAGGTTAATGTTACATCTTTAGGTTTCTTTTTCCACATGAGAAGTAAATTTGAGATGTGTATTTGTTTTGTAATGAGAAGTGTAATATTGCATTATCTAGAAGTGCTTAGCAATGTACACTTCTTTGAATTTTCTTGGTGATCTCTGTGGGGAATAAAGGATAGTCCAAGTTTGATACAAATCCGAGCGAAGTACACGTGTTTTTCATGTACTTAAATACGACTATCGGAGTAAAAAATAGGCAAAATTGATCTTACAGACAATTATTAGACTACAATACATTTTTCTCTTTCTTTTATTTTGGTGGATTTATTCACTTTGTTAATAATTGGATTGGATTTGTGTTTTGATGTAAGAAATTATTCTTCCGTATTGAATTAAAGACGCAAAATGGCAAATAAAAAATGGATGGTATGTATAACTCGAACTTGCATTTGCCAAACTCTTAGAGTTCGAACATAAGAAGATCGATTAAGAGCATGAATCACTTTATTCGCAAACCGCTAAACAAACTACCTAAAACGCATCGGATTCCACCACCATCTAGTTTGACCACCCAACTCAAACCTTCACGGACTGAGATCGCGTCCACAACCTTGCCTCGACTACCAGTCTGCGGGGCACAAACTAAAAAATACACATGTTTTTGTCAAACTACTTTTCGTTAGTTATAACATGACTCGGTACTTGATGAGAAAAGCTAGAGTAGATAAAAAGTTATAAAACACAAACTCGTGATTTTTTTGGCCTAACTGGCATTAGGCTCGCAGGCCGAATTGACATGTCTAGTTCCAAAACCTCCGATTTCGACTTGAACCACCTAACCACCTCCAAACCTTCCCACAAGCGAGAATATAGCACCGTCTACTAGGGGTGGCAATTCGTGTTCGTGTTGTGTTGAAAGTTTAGTATTCTGTTAAATGGGTCAACACGAACCCGACCCGTTTTTTAAACGGGTTGGAAAACACGACTCGTTTATGAGCGGGTTGACACGACTAACACGTTTTACGACCCGACCCGACACGTTTACAAAAATGGGTTGACAGTGTCACGATACGACACGATATATTTGACCCGTTTAACTTATATTGGTAATTTTTGACACGATAAGTTTGAAATTTTACATTTTTATCTTTAAATAGGTGGGTTAATAAACGGGTTCGACACGAACACGACACGATTATTAAACGGGTTGAGATATTCAACACGAACCCGACACGAAGACGATTATACTAAACCCAAACTCGCTTAAACTCGTGTCGTGTCACGGATCATGACCCAAATTGCCAACCCTACCGTCTACGCTAACCTTTAAGCGGCCGCTGCCACGTACATGCATCAAATGCACGTGAAACAGACATTTTCTTGGACTCTGTAGTTAGCATACTCATAATATCGAAGAAATAAGCATGAAAAACACCACAATTAAAGCACCTGAAAATTATTTAATTATTTATTTTATTTTCCAAGTTCTGAATTGGTTTATTGCCATTTTGTATGTACAACCACTTATTCGGAAATAGTATACTCAGCTGCACAAGGAAAGAGAGCAAGAAAAGAGATGCGGTGTGGAGAAAAATGTCCCACATCGGACAGGAGTGGAGTGGAGGCGCTCGAGAGAGGCTATAAAAGGAGAGGTGGGATACGGAGAAAAGCACTTACCTGGACGGGGTCAATGGTCGATCAAGTAGGACTATGGCCTAGGTTAGGTGACCTCCATTGCACTACGGAGGGGCACCAGCTTAACATCTCCCCAAGTGGGAGAGTGTACGTCATAATTTGTGCCAGCGGGGGCTTGCGTTCGCGCAGCCCCTACCCAATTCTAAGTTTTAATATTTGCATTCTTCATCTACATTGTAAATTACTCTCTCACTTTTAAAATAAGTGTTATATTTTAAATGCATTTTTGTTTTGAAATAATTGTTCACTTTCTTTTATTAAGAAGTTAGTTATGCATGAATTGTCAATAATAATAATATTCTCATAATAAGTTAGTTAGTATCTATAAACACATGATGATGAAGATACAAGAGTAAATATACTACACTAACTAATTTCTTCTTAATTTATCTCAAAATAGAAAGGAGGACACTCATTTTGAGACGGAGGGAGTATTTATTATGGTAAATTAGTTTTTCTTACCTTGGACGTGTATGTTTTTAGTTTATTTGTTGTTTTCTGTTACCCGTTCTCACGTTTTGAGTTTATATGTTGTTTTCAGTTACCACATCTTACATTTGTCACATCCCCGTACCTTGGATATGTACGTTTTCAGCTTACTTGATGTTTTCGGTTATCGGTTACCGTTTTCAGCTTACCTGATGTTTGCGGTTATCGGTTACCCTTTGTCACATTCTCACCTTACTTATTGTTTTCGGTTACTATTTGTCAAGTCCTCAGCTTACCTGTTGTTTTTTGTTACCATTTGTCACATTCCCATTTCGCGTTGGATGTCTACCTCAACATTTCCCCGTCACGTCGCTACCCCTTTCCACTTTTTAGTGTATATACACACAGTATTGCATTGAATTTCGAAAATGGTTACTGCTTTTGCTGCAAATTTTGAAGAAAAAAAGAATGAAACAGTACATTTCAATAGTAATACTAGTGTCTAGTGCTGACATGGTGGTTCATAGAATCATAGGTGAGGTGGAAAGTCAACGTGACATAAAATAGAGACGTGGCAAAAAAGAACTGAAAGTAGCAGATCGTCTGATCATAATTTGTGCTAGCGGGGGGTTGCGTCCGCATAGCCCAGCCCTGTCAGTAAACCTCATGGTTTAACCAAAAAAAAAAAAAATAGTTTCATTTTAATATATTAACTATTCATTTTGTTTTGAATTTGCATAATTCATGATGTCGTTTTTAAGATAAGCTGATGTAACACTTAAAATTAAGGAGCAAACATCATATAACTTTAAAATAAAATTGACACGGTACTAAATTAAACCATTTCAATTTGATTTTATTGTTAACCAACGTTATTGGTATAATTGACTAATTGCACACATTTGAAACAAAATAATATAATTTGAACCTAATCCAACCAAAATTGATGATGAAGAAACCAAATTAGAACATTTTGGGTAGGCTAAACTATTTTACATGTCTCCCAATTATCAGAAATTGATCAGTTTCACAATTATCAGAAATCGACCAGTTTGGTCCCCCAATTAATAAAACTACAAAAGAGGATCCCCAATAA
>JAYMTK010004977.1:0-10620 GCA_036897405.1 Pelargonium myrrhifolium | reverse complement strand
TATGAGTAATATGTACATCAGTTGACTAATAAACTTTATATCAGTTACACTAGTAAGGTGATGACACCTCATTTAAAATCACGGATCCGAACGGGTCCCTCCGCTCCCAAAAATTTACTTGAGTGGATATAAGTGAAATTTAACAAGTTGCAACTGATATAAAATTATATCAGTTAACTAATATTATTTTACTCTTAAAATATTAGAGTTATATAGCACATAAAAGAATGAAGAGGTCAGCAAATTACTATTTTGACATCATGATGATGCACAAGGCAGAGAGAACAAAAAGGGTGGACACCGACCATATTTTTGCCACGTGACATGGATCTTCAAAAGGTATGTTTTATACCAAATTTCAGTGATATTTTCATTTTATTTTTTACTATTGAATTCAATTAAGTGCTGTTTCTTTTATTTTCCTTGGGCTATTAATAAAAGGCAGTAGCATTAGTAGTTAGCAATGAATTGATGAGGGTATTTAAATAAAAGTTTGATATTATTGGAGTTGGGAGGTTGATCATTTTAATTAAACACTTAAAGCCTTCGATGTTGATTTGGTGTGTTAAATGTCTCGGCCTACAGTTTGGAACCTTTTAATAGGCATAAAAACATATAATTAAGACAACACAGAAGCTCTTGTATTCGTACTATAGGTGGACATTCGAATTTTGAGTGTTTTTTTTGGATTGGATTTCAATTAATTTATTTTTTTTTGTTCATTTATTTCTTAAAAAATGCACCGCTTGCCGATAAAAAAATGTTCTTAAAAAAAACACAAATATTGAATAATGATCTCTGATGTTTTATGCGAGAAACGGAGAATTATAAAAATTATAAAAAAAATTCAAAAACATAGCAAATGATTGTAAACACCGACGTGTCGTCGTAAAAAGTCGTAAATTAGAACTAGCGAGAATCGCTGCAAAAAAACTCGATTCAATATTTTGAGAAGATTACATGAAAGTTGAGAAGATTCTATACTTTTAAATTTTATTTTGGCTCAAAATTTTCAAAACAATTCGGACGGTTGCATCCATGGGTCATGAACATTTCGAAAAACCTTCTATAGGTCCTATGGCGTCGTAACTTATGAGCCATAAATGTAGTTGCTCTTGAATTTTTTTTTTAATAACTCGAATTTTTACTTGAACTAGAGATAGCAATTTAGATTCGAACCTGCAAAAAGTTTGAACTTTATCACATCCTATCTAAAAAAATACGATCTAATTCAATTTCAAACTTCTTTCAAGTAGATACATAAAACTCTTCATCAAACAGAATCCGAACATATCCAACTTGAATTCAATACAAAATCTGATTCGTCACCTCTAATAAGCATGTTCATAGAGAATTTGGTTGCACCCAAATCTTTGGGTGCAACAAAAGCAATAGGTCAGTAGAGGTTCATTGATTGAGCTCCACAAACAGCAACTCTACTTCCTTTTGGTGGACCAATCTAATAACCCAAAGTCATAAAATGAGGTAGATGTAATAGAACACATAGACTTCTCATTCAGTGATCAAATGGGTCCAATTGTAGGCATTGCAATGAGCTAAAATTGAAGTGGAATTGTAAAATATAATGGAGTGATAGAGATGGTATGTTTGTAATTATGAAGGATGGGCACACCACAGCATCATTTGGAGAAATGGGGCACATGGGAAAGAAAGACAACAGAAGAACAACTTGTTGGCCTCATGAATCTGATTGAGATTCATAACTTTTTATTTATTTGTTTATTTCTTTGAGAGTGGTTCAAAGCTCCACCACAACATCAACCTACAACCAAAGAACATCAAGAAGCAAGATTTGTACAGCTCATTACAAGATTGTATGAAAGTTGGTGCATCATGTCTACACATGAAAACTTTAAGAAATAATATATATATATATATATATATATATGAGTAAAATGTATGTCAATTGTAACTTAACAAAGTCAATGAGGTGATGACATTTCATTTAAGATCACTTATACCCGACCAAGTGAATTTGTGGGAGCGGAGCGACCCATCCGGATGTGTGATTTTAAATGAAGTGTTATCATCTTATTAGTGCAATTAATATAAAATTATATCAGTCAACTGATGCTCATATTACTCGTATAGAGTAATACTGACATCATTTAACTGATATAACTTTATAGTAGTTGCAACCTAAACTACGTAGTTTTGAGTTTAAAAAATTAATGAGATGATGACACCTCATTTAAAATCATGGATCCGAACGGGTCGCTCTGCTCACACAAATTCACTTGGACAGAGTAAAATTTAATGAGGTGTCATCATCTGATTTGAATTGAAACTGATATATCAGTCAAATGATACCCATTTTACTCATATAACTAATCTAGTTTTTGAATTGTAAGTTTCATTCAAAGATGAGTTATATTTTGATTCATCATGTTCGAATTGAGTGTAAATTTAAAATCATTTTTATCTCTGGTTTTGTTTCAACAAATTTAAATTAAACCGCTATCAATTTTATATTTATTTTTTCTACACCCATTTCACACATGCATAAAACAAGATATTAATAACCTTATGGATAAGATAAGATGAGACCTTGCCCACATCACATTGATTCATCATTATGAATGAATTCCAAATCAACAAACCTAACCTAATAAATATTTTGCTAATGAGTTGTTGTAGCCGACTAAACTGGTTGTTCTCTTCACTCCCTATGTGTGTGTAGGGCCTCCAAGAACCCAATAATGGCCCTAAAGTATAGTAAATCAATAAAAATAGGCTAAACTACCTTGCAGTCCCCCAATTATTAAAAATCGACCAGTTTGATTCCCCAATTAATGAAACTAAAAAAAATGACCCCCAATTATCAGAAATCGACCAATTTGGTCCCCCAATTAATGAAACTACAAAAGAGAACACCCAACTATCAGAAATCGACCAATTTAGCCAGTTTGCTGACGTGGCACGAAAAATATTTTTCAACTTGGTCGATTTCTGATAATTGGGGGACCTACAAGGTAGTTTCATTCATTGGGGGACCAAACTGGTTGATTTCTGATACTTAGGGGACCTACAAGGTAGTTTAGCCATAAAAATAAGATAACTAGGTCACTCAAGCGTAACAACCAAAATTCGAACACGAGACCTCCAGAGGTTCAAGCGCCTTAAAATATGCAACAATTATAATAGCAATTCCTGTCAAGGTACACATCTTGTCTTGTTAAATTGGCATTTTTTTTCTGATGTCTCAAACAGGTAAAAGCAAGAACAGAATTTCAAAACCATTTGTCTATTAAAACTTGAAACCACAAGATTCAAAAGGAATGAAAAAAGAATCTATACCTACAAGCTGGGCAAGCATTTCATGTTATCAGTGTCATTACACCACTAAACCCCACTTAAGCATTTTATACGGCTTGGTTTTCCAGATAAATAAAGGCGGGAAAATCTTTACTTGCCCCTGCATGGACGACACAACGAGGAAAGGGTGGCTGGTGGATGTACAAGGCCTTTAATCTGTTCAGAAGCGCAAGTCACCGTTATAGACTCCCAAGGCAAAAAAGTCATAGTCATCGTCAGAATCTTCTTCTTCCTCTCCGTCAAAATCTCTATCATGCCATATATTATCTTCATCCCAAAGAGGGCAAGAACATGTTGGCTTTTTGTCCCTCCACGCGGCTCCACAAATATAACAAAATTCATACCCGCATCTGCCGAGAAATGAATCAAACTACATTAACAACACGAGTCATCCATCCCAGTTTGATTTAGCATATTCTATCTAAACAATCTGTAACTATGTCTTACTAATTTCAACAAGCCCTTTGCAATCTCTTCACTATTGCTTCTATGATTACTTATTTCAATGCTATCATTTTCATAGGCGTGCACTTGCTCCCTGATGCAAATATTCTATTGTCACAGCGCAAGTCTAACCTGTCTCATTACAGCTTCCATTATAAAATAATGGTATTTTATGATCACCTTTTTGTATTGCCATTCTTTTCGTTTATCATTCTCTTTTATCTGTATCCAATAAGGAAACTTCACTGTATGCCACACAACATATATATGCTTAATGTTGTGTGATACACAAATCCCATCCACCTAACTCTAAATTTTCTAAGTAAATAGCTATTGAACCTCACAATCAGCTAGCATGTTCATCAAAGACAAAGGACCCAGCTCTTTAATTTGATATTTAAAGAAACTTGCCAAATCAAAATTGGACGAGAACAACAACTTTCCAAGTATTGGACAGTGCAAACTTGGCCTTAAATTTTCAAATTACTACAAGCAGACCCCAACAGGCATCTAACAAGCTAAATTGAGAAATAACAGATAACGGTGTAATCATGAGAAGGCTAAATAAGTAGGAAGAAAAACGCACCTGCAGGTCATGTGGTAGCAACCTTCAGCAAGTTCAATCATATGGTTGCACTTGACACACTGGCGCCATAGATTCCTTGATGCAAGAGACTTCAGCTTGACATCTTCTGCAGGAGGATTCGGATTTAACCGTTTATAATCCTGGCATTTCATATTACTATGCCACGGGACTTTGCAGTGGATGCAGAAAAGGCCATGGCATCTGATGCATTTCCTGGCTCCAGATTGTTCGGCCCTACCAAATACATTTTCAGTGTATTCTAAAACCTCACTTTTGGACATTAAGGCCGAGCACCTGGGATATGGACAGTAGATTTTCTCAAAAACTGGAATTGAAGCTTCCTTTATCCGTTGTTTCATAGTCTCAATTAATTTTGGCGACAAGAATTTCCTACAACTGTCAACAAGAAGCTCAGACTTGCACCCGTCATGAGGGCATTTAGGCACCATCCCATGAAGCAGCTTCACCTCAACGTGCTGCTTCATACAAGAATAGCAATACCGATGCATGCAGCCATCTACTGGAAACATCTTACTAACTTCACAATCTTCTAAACAAATGACACAAGTTTCATTAAGATTCATGCCACGGTTATTTTCAGTATATCTACTGATCTGTGAATCAATGGCCTCTCTTGCAAGTTTGAATGCAAACTTAATAGCATTTCGTGCCACAAAAGATGGATTGCAATATGTAAATTGTCTTTGAAGAAGTATCACTTGCTCTATTAAAGTTGCCAGCTTCTTCTGCTTTGGTGGCCATCTTCCAATAACCTGCATCCAGAAGAACAATGCCAACTTAGGCTTTGGGGTTGGAGGAAATTTAGAATTTATGAAGCATAATGCAAATAGCATTGAACTTCAGAATCTTCAAAGATAATTTCCAGCCTTCCCTATACAACTCCAAATCAAGGAATTAGCACCTACGCTTTTGCAGAATAGCAACTCAATAAAGTACATGTTAACAATACAATCATACGTAGAAGAGACAGTGTTAGATGGAGATAGAAGTGGCGATAATAACAGAGCTTGAAACTAAAGGACCACATTTTACTCAAGAGAGAGAGAGTAAGGGTTTTAACTTCTAAGCCAAGAGAAATTTGGCTTAGAATTAGCCACCAATAAGATAATGACAACTCATTATTATATATTGGATCCAACATTCACTTGGGTAGGTACAAGTAAAATTTAGTTAAGAGAAAAGAGTAGACTGACCACTGCTAGATTATAGACAAATCAAGGATTGCAAATGGTGCGACACTATCACACTAACTATATAAACCAGCGTCCTGTGACCCGGACTCTTCCATTAAATGTACTATATTTATCCTTCAGTTACATGATAATAGGGTAAAAAGGAGCTGTTTTTACTAGTATTAGATCCTATCTGTCCATAGTAAATATGAATAAACTATAACCATTCGCCATAATTCATTTATACTGGGGAACTGCAGGACAGTCGTGGGACAAAACAAGAAAAAATGCACATCGTTATCATCCGGGTCTGTCAGAGTATTTTCAGCTTTTCTGCAAATCATCTCTCATCATCAGTTGACAATCTTGGTTCACAATACAACAAATTAACTATACTAATAACCTTTGCAACACCTCTCCGCATTCAGTAAGCTGTGCAGGTTTCCAGCTTACTAAAGATAATGTGAACTGGATTATCATAAATTCACACTCTAATAACCTGACCATGACTTGCAAAATTATCAACTCAAAGCACTAATCAAACAGCTTACTTATGGTTATGCATCATTTTCAAAAGGAACAGATTTACAGAGAAGCATGTTAAAGAAAATGTTCAAATGACTAAACATGAGGAACTGACTCGCCACCAAAATACAGATTTACTATGGATCATCTTGAAGGGAACATTCACTTGAAAGTTTCTTTTTATAGATGCAAACACAATAATATAATAAGATATCTCAATATTTCCCACAAGAGTAAGGCTCGATAAGTAGAAAAAGTCAGTAACAAGTTCAGTTGTACTTATTAATGCCTGAAAATTGGGCAATTTTCATTACTGAATTCAAGAACAAGAATATATCTAATTGACTATATAAAATCACAGTGATGCAGTTCACTTCCACAAGACCACAAATAGTATATAAATTCAAAATTGAACAACTTTCTGAGAAATTCTGGGGAAAAAATCAGAGCAACTCACCATTTGGTAAAGAGGAAAGTAGTCGCAAAAGAAAGTGACCCGCTTCAACTCCAGCGCTTGAGCAGCACTAAGCCCTTCAATAAGAGCCTTGAACTCAGCAACTTGCCTGCTCTTTCCGTTCCCCATCATCGGCTTGCTCACTTCGAGAATCAGATTGTCCCTCGGGTCGCAAATCGCAACCCCAATTCCCACCAACACACTCTTCGAATCCCCCATTTTCTGTTCTTCGCTAACCAAACCCTTGAAATAGACCCTAAACACATCGCCCTCGGCAGACTTGGAGCAACCCTCTCCGAACGGTTCCTCGAAATTGTCCCCCCACTCCATCCAGTCCTCGTCCGGAATCCTCAGAATCTCCCGCGCAACCTTCTGGTCGTGAATCCTCTGGTCCAGATCCTTCTTCATCGTCTTCATCTCCTTTATGCAGAACTCTCGATCCTTGAATTCTTGCTCGAATTTGGCCAGCTCTTGCGTCTGGAGGCTCGCGGCATTGCTGGTTTCTTCGATCACGATTGGGTGTTCGATCGAGGAAGAAGACGATGAAGGGTGGAGGGCCAGAGAGGCGGCGAGAGCTTCTTCGAGTTGGATCTTGAAGGCGAGGTCGAGGTCGGATTCTAGGGTTTCGGCCGCCATGAGCTCGCGGCGGTGCTCGGCGAGGACCGTTCGCAGATCGTCTGCTGAGTCAGCGTTCGACATCACTCTTGACCAGAATGAACCGGAGATGGTTTTGGATTTGGGGTTTTATACAGGAGCAAGCGAACAAAGCTTAGTGGTGACGAACTCTGAAATTACTGTTTTGACCCGAGAATTTTTATAATAGAATGATGTTGCATTTTGGTCCCTCGACTATTTATTTTTTTATTTTGAATTGACACGTAACTTTATTTTTGTTCAAATTTGGGTACTAGTAATGGCCGGCCCAATAAGACATGATAATTGTCCTTTTTCTGGTTTCTGGCCCAACTTGCTGTTATAAGTGTTTTATGTGGGCCTATTAGGCCCAATATTTATCTCAAGTCCATTATCACGAAATTTAGTTGAAGCCCATTGGGCCATTATTGTTGCATAAAACACCTAGCACAGGGGCTCGTACCTGAAATCTCGAGAGATCAAGAGAAATCAATCATTTGTCTTACTGAGTGTTTGTAGTGTTGGTGTGTCATGTCTATAGGTTGTTTCCGAAAGATGTAGTATTTGTTTATACTCAACATCCACTTACTGGTCCTCAGTTTTTTTTGGCCACGTCCACCTGTCATCCTAGTTGTTTTCTTCAAAAATGATGGACCGAGCAGTTGTGAGGTTGTAAATCTTCTCGAGAATGTAGTCGCTACGATCTCAAGATCCCCAACTGTCCTATCGTCTTATACTTCTTTCATTATAATTTTAGCTACTTCTCGTGACTAGACGACGAATGTCTTCACTAAAGCTCAGTTTTCTGGACTGTTTAATGAGTTTCACGACCAACTCAATATGATGTTTGTTCAACAATCTTGAATTTGAGAGACAATATTAGCTTAATATTAACCCGTGTGCATATAATCAGAGATTTTGTTTCTTAAAATGTTTGCATTCTATTATTATTATTTTTTTATAAATATTTGTTTGAGTTATTTATTCTTGTGTTTAGAAACTACCACAACTCTCCAAAATTGGAGGAGAGCATTTCTTGAAGAAGAAAATAGAAAATTGACATAACACCTAAGACACTGCTTGAAAGATAAAACCCTGTGAAAAAGTCTCTTAAAATTATGTCAGTTTGTGTTTGTTTTCCAATTTCTGTTACCTAACAAACATTGAAACCAATATGATATAAAAATGTAATGTATTTTATATAAGCATGTGGCAGTTCTTGCTTAGACTAATTGACTTATTTGAACATTCTTAGACAGTTAGGTATTTATGTAGAATTTAAGAACCATTTAATTTCTTTATTTCATTTTATAATTTTCTCATTCTCAATTGTTCTCATTCCTATAAATGGAAAGTCTACTACTAGATTATTTGACAATGTATCCATAGGGTCTATGGCAAATTTGTAATAAAAAAATAATCTAAACAAAAATTTAAGGTATTTATTACTGTTCAACACATTAAATTACAAATAGAATCAACTTATTCACACAAAAGTTGATTTAGAAGATAAAACATTATTCGAGTCAAATATTCACGAATGGACTAAAATTTAATTTGTTGGACTCAAGAAGTCAAGTGAAACAAGTAAATAAATAAAAGTACAATATCATTAAAGATTGTTGAGTTTGTAAGTCGTACTTTCGCATTCTGAAGTACTTCGAAGGTGATTTAATCATTTTTTATATTTTGATTTCAAATTTTACTCAATATATGGATATATGGTTTGGTAAAGCTTTAAATAATTGATGGGTTTTTAATTTACATTCTTTTTAATTACTTATTTAATTCAAAATTTATGAAGTTTCAGAGGTTCTTCATAAATTGTTTTTAAACTTTCAACATCTAAGTAAAACTTGCATCACAAATACGTAATGTCTTATTCAATTTAGTAAGATCTTTTTTTTTTTTGATGGAATTTAGTAAGATCTTAAATTTGTATAAAATAATTATAGTTAATTATATAATCTCAGTCCATGCATGGGCTTAATTATATTCATTTTTGGATGGCTGTTCTTAAGTTTGAGGGTAGAAATTTATTTGAAACTCTTGCTTGAATACAAAATAAAATGGAATACGTGGCATAATTTCATTTTTTTTTTATAAAACTTTTGATTATTAATTTGTTTCTAGAAGTGCTACAAATCTTTAAATTAAGATAATAAAAAATAAACCATAATGGACTAGTAAAAGGCCAAATAGATTGTTAATTTTGTTTTTATTAGGGAAATGTGAGTTTTTAAATATGATAATGGATCATGCACGTAAGACAATATGGAAATATATATCTTTTGGGATCCTTCTAATTGATAATTAATTAAATGATTAATTAATTAAATTATAATATTGTATGTAAAAAGTGTGATACATGCATATAACTAAATCTACACTCGTATACAAAATATTGTTTAATCATTTTTTATTTTTTGAGGGTTATTGTTTAATCATTTTTGAAAATTAAGAGGAGACATAATTTTTAAATAATAATAATAAATAAATAACATCTATAATAACGGGTCTTCTATCTATTACGTGTGGATCATTCCATTACACTTGTCTTGTCATTTCTTGATTTATTCAATTTATTTTCAGATTTTCCACTCAGTTTGTGCTATTTAATTAGTTTATTTTTTGTCATTTTTCCATTATACCAAGCTCAACCTAACACAACTATGACCAATATTTTGTATGTAGATTGATTTGCACCCACCGACTTGTATTGTTGAAATGGGAGGGAAAAAAAAATATTTCGAGATAAGTAATAGAGAAGAATTAAAATCTCTATCCGAAAAGAATATTAATTTGAGACGATCTGCATTTAATTATTTAAATTTTACGGTGAAGGTATCTTCGATAATCACCAATTATATATACAAGCACGGAGAGTATTGATATGTTAAATGCTTGGCAAGAGAACCATATTAAGCCTAATAGTTGAGTCTACTAAGAAAACATTGATCAGATGAGTTGCATATCGACAAAAATATGATTACATGTAAAAATAAACTTATCTTTTACAAATAAAGAGAGATTAACAATAATAATATACATCTATTTTTATATATTTGGTATTTAAGGTATTGATTTACGACCAAGATAAAAACCATAAAACATTCGGTCACGAAAAAAATTATTTTGTCGGGTTAAGTACTCATCAAGAGCTGCATAAGCTCACATTTAGTTATCACGTATAGATAATTTTTGTACTAAAACATAACAAAAATATTATTTACTACTAATTTAAAACAAAATGCATGCATAAACAGTTTCATAACTAATTGACATTCTCTTTTAAATAATATTGTTTCTTTGTGGTGAATTCAATTGTATATTTTAGGGTTTAAGAAGATGGCAATAGCCTAGGATTCACTTGTTTCGAAAACAACATTTGTGATATTTGGTCACAAAAATGGGTACCTAATTCGAATTGAAACCATAGTTTAAATTAA
>JAYMTK010004976.1:0-10622 GCA_036897405.1 Pelargonium myrrhifolium | reverse complement strand
ATGCTAAACTCACTAATGTAAAACCCTATAGGTATATTTTTTCACAGAATAATGAGATTGAAAAGATCATAGAAGAGCTGCTAAGGGATCGATTGATTGAGTCTATCACTAGTCCTTATTCTACTCCAGTTATCTTGGTCAATAAGAAATATGGTTCATGGGGGTTTTGTGTAGATTATAGAGCTTTGAATGAGATAACTCATGTAGGGATTTACCAATGGTTAGTGATGCCATTTAGACTTAGCAATGCTCCTGTATCTTTTCAGGCCTTGATGAATATTGTATTCAAGAGTTTGTTGAGGAAGTTGGTGCTGGTATTTTTTGATGATATACTGGTCTACAGTTTCTCATGGAATGACCACATTTCTCATCTTCACCAAGTCCTAAAAATCCTGAATGCCAACAAGATGTTTGTGAAACTATCTAAATGTTCTTTTGGTCACAAATCAGTAGAATATTTGGGGCATATAGTCAGTCAACAAGGGGTATAAATGGATCCACAGAAAATCGCAGCAATTATGGAATGGCCCACTCCTAAGAACTTGAAGCAGTTAAGGGGATTTCTGGGGCTAGCAAGATACTATAAAAGGTTTATCAATGAGTTTTCAAGACTTGCTGCACCTTTAACTGATCTTTTGAGGAAAGATGCTTTTATTTGGTCAGGGGAAGCTACCAAGGCATTTCATCAACTAATTAAAGCGAGCTCTAATCACAGTACAACTGCTTGCACTCCCTAATTTCATTCAAGACTTCATTATAGAAACAAATGCTCCAGGCTTGGGTTTAGGAGCTGTTTTGAGTCAGAATGGACACCCTATAGCATTTTATTCTCAAAATCTTTCTAATAGGATGCAAAGACAATCAACATATGTTAGAGACTGTATGTTATAGAACAGGTTGTGAAGAAGTGGAGATCTTATTTTTTGGGGCACAGGTTTATCATCAGAACTGACCATCAAAGCATCAAGGCTATATATGATCAAGTTCTACAATTTCCAGAACAACAAGAGTGTCTGCTACAACTTTTGGGCCACAACTACTCTATTGAATACAAACCTGGAAAAGAGAACAAAGTTGTTGATGCTCTTTCTAGGTCTTATATGGTCATCTCAAATATCCCTAGACCACAATTTCAGTTTGTGGAACAATTGAAGATGGATCTTTTGAAGGACAAAGAAACATGCAATTATTTTGTGAAGCATAAGGAGGGTCATGATCTATTAGAGTCTTTGGTGATTAAAGAGGTGTTATTGTTTTGGAAAGACAAATTATATATTCCTGAACATTTCACATTGAAACAACAGATCTTATTGGAGTTCCATAGCTCTAAAGTGGGAGGTCATGATGGAGTTAAAAGAACCTTTCACAGGCTGGCAACTAGTTTTTATTGGCTAGAGATGAGGAAAGATGTGGAGCAACATGTTTCAACTTTCCAGGTCTGTCAGCAAGCCAAGATGGACAATCAGGTTCAGGCTGGGTTGTTACAACCTTTACCAATTCCATCTACTATTTGGTCTGAAATAGCAATGGATTTTATAGTGGGATTGCCTAATTTCTAAGGGTACACTTTTTCATGGTGGTGATAGGCAGGCTATCTAAATATGCTCATTTCAGCATGTTAAGGGCAAATTCCAATAGTGAAGCTGTGACAAAGATGTTTGTGCAAGATATTGTCAAGTTATATGGCATACCTACCTCTATTGTTTCAGACGGGGAGAGGGCTTTCACTACTAGGTTTTGGAAAGAATTATTCAAGTTTCAAGGGACATCATTGGCCATGAGCACAACCTACCACCCTCAGATAAATGGCCAATCAGAATCACTAAATAAAACTCTGGAAATATACCTTAGATGCTTCACAGCAGAAAATCCAAGACAATGGGGAAATTTATAGAGTGACACATATGAAATATAACCATTACAAGCCATAAATTGGAGGAAAGTGCTCAAAAATAATACATGGATACCCCAGGTGTTGTTGAAATGGTCAGCTGGTTCTGGTTTCTTGGATTTGTGGATGGATTTATCAGTGGGTTTGAGGAAATTTCCTACACTACACCTTGAGGACAAGGTGATTCTAAATGGGGAGGGTATTGGTATGCTTCTGGATAGGGAAGTGACCATTGTAATTGAAAATTATGAAAAGAAGAAATGAAGCAAACAAAGCGACGATGTTTCGGGGAAGGAAAAAGACAAAAAGGATACGACGTCGTGCAAGTAAATGAAAGCCAGAGTCCAAACGACGCCGTAGGAGTTAAAGATGGGAAAGAACAACACGACAGCTGTGAAGCTTGGATGTTTCGTTCACCTCATATGCCTTGGCATTGAAGAAAGGCAAGAGCTCACACGAGTTGGTTGCAGGACCACTCCCTGATGCGAAAATGGAAGAGCCAGTTGGCGAGAATGAACCAATAAAGAGGAGCAGGAGAAATAGAAAAATGCCAACGAGATTTCTAGAATAGTATAAAACTAGAAGGAAGCAGAATTTAGGTTTTGTTGTTGGTTGTAGACATTTCTAGATTTCCCTCTTCCTTGCTCTATTTTCTTTTGTTGTTGTTGTTTCTATTCCCTAAATCTTGTTATTAAGCTTTCGAGCTTGACATTTCTGTTGAATTGAATCGCCATGAAAGCTTTCGAACTGAGGCTTAATTGATTGTGTCCCCTGTTTGATAATTTGAGCGTACCAACACTCCACTGCCTTAGCTAATTTTGCTAATGAACGATCATGCATGCTCTTCATGACTTCAATTTCTTGAACTCTCTTCCATGATGTGCGGTCGTCCAAGCGTTATGAACGGATGTTCAAGATGTTTAATGTTTTAAACTCTATTTCAACATGTTTGAACCATCTCTAATCAGTCTTCACACACAAGACAAATAAGATAATCATAGATTTTATGAAATGAACCTCAGCAACACTAGTATGAATACAAATAATACGATGTTATACATCATTGGAAAGTAGCAAAATGCACAGGTGAAAGACACGAGCGTTTTAGTAAGAAAAATATGCATGTAGTCTTAATATTAATAATGTTAATTTCCGGATGGGCACCACCTCGTGAGCTGTTTCATGAGAACTGCTTTTTGAAGTTTCACTAAAATCCATACTGAGATTCTCTTGTAACAATAATGCATCTTCACATAAGTCTAAAAGCTCTTTTTTTTTTTCCTCCCTCACAGATCCACAAGCAGTATTTTTCTTTATTTTCTTTCAATCAACTTATCTGATGAATTCACGAAACTGATAGTAACATGTGCACAAATACCACACACATACTCTCAAATTGTCCCTTGTCAAAGCATGTTTAGTTTCAGCTTTTTCTCCTTTTCCGTTCTCAGTCCTTTCACTACTGTTATATAAGCACTTAACCAGAACAGAAGCCATCCTCAGAGCAAGAATCTGAATCTTAAATAAGCACTTAACCGAAGCATTTCTCATATGAAAAACTAGGCTGATGGGCTCAAGATGGATGGAAGAGTCTGGTTCTTGGGATGGAGTGAGAGCCGTCCGGTTCGCAATGAAGCTTTTGGCAACGTTGGTGCTTCTTGGGCACATTATGATGTGGATTATGATGCCAACGGAGACATTTTTACGCGGTTGGCTCACCAGCATCCATGCTCTCATCAGCCCCACCTATTTTGGAAAACTGGGTTTGTGTTCAAGAATTGGTCACTTCTTTTCAGTTATACTAATATGATTGACATGTGGTACTAATGATTGACATGTTTTCACTTCCACAGGAGCAAACACTCTGATATACACATTTCCAGTCTTGTTCATTGCCACTTTGGGCTGTTTATACTTGCATCTTGGAACCAAAAAGCACGAGCATAACACTACAAGGTATAATTAATCTTGATATTTTTGTCAAGATTGTTGTGCTTGAACTAATGGTTTCTTGAAATGTGCAGTGTGAGCAAGAATTGGTATCTTGATTCTTGGAGACGGCCGGCTCTGACCAAAGGCCCCTTGGGGATTGTTTCCTGGATACAACTGTCGTCTTTCGCCATGTTTGTTGCCCTCTTAGTCTGGTTTTTCTACTCCTTCGAACGCTTCTTTTCTGCTGATTTGGCTCATAGCGCAGCTAGAAGAGGAATACTTGTGTAAGAATTCCTATAATTCCTTTTCTACTAATCGAAGAAGCGCTTAATTTCACAGCCTACAATATTTTCTGTTGTGGCAGATGGCAAGCAAGAATTAGCAGTACTGGTTATGTGCTGGGACTGGTCGGAAATGTGTGTCTGGCTTTTCTTTTCTTTCCGGTTAGCAGAGGATCTTCAGTTCTGCAGCTTTTCGGCCTCACCTCGGAGTCAAGCATCAAGTATCATATCTGGATTGGTCACATATCCATGTTTCTTTTCACTGCTCATGGCTTCTTGTTTATCCTAGCCTGGGCATCCGAAAATAGAATGTTCAAGGTAAATTTTACTAGCTCTTTTATGTTCGGTTTCTCGCGAAAACTAAGCACTGATTCTTTAGTTATGTTGAGATTCATGTAGTTGCTGGAGTGGAACGCGGTTCGTGTATCAAATGTTGCCGGAGAAATATCATTGCTGGCCGGATTAGCCATGTGGGTGACTTGCTTCCCTCGCATTAGGAGAAAGTTGTTCGAGCTCTTCTTCTACACTCACTATCTCTACATCATCTTCATGGTTTTCTACGTCTTCCACGTCGGTTTCCCCTACGCTTGCATCGCCATAGCGGGATTCTACCTCTTTGTGATTGACCGGTACCTTCGATTCTTGCAATCCCAACAAAGGATTCAGCTGGTTTCAGCTCGGATTCTGCCATGCCAGGTCCTCGAGCTCAACTTCACCAAGAGCCCCGCGTTGAGTTACAACCCAACCAGCGTAGTGTTCATCAATGTTCCCGTCATTTCCAAGCTTCAATGGCATCCTTTTACCATTAGTTCAAGCAGCAACTTGGATCCTGAGAAGCTAAGCATTGTTATCAAAACTGAGGGCACTTGGTCAGCCAAGCTGTACCAGAATTTATCTGCAGCTTCGCCTCTGGACCGCCTTGAGGTTGCCCTCGAAGGACCCTACGGCCCAGCTTCAACTGATTTTCTAAGGCACGTGCACTTCTTCGTACAAGCCGTTCTTTCTATTTTGATAGGCAATATACCAACATCTGAAGGAACCAAGCGTTTTACACCGCTTGCCCCAATAGTTGTTGGTACAAGCCGTCCTTTCTAGTAATTACAAATAACTAACGTAGTATTGCGCAGGCATGAGATGCTCGTGATGGTGAGCGGAGGAAGTGGCATAACTCCCTACATGTCCATCATCCGCGAGCTCCTATTCATATCAAGCACAACCAGCATCAAGACTCCGCGGATTCTCCTCATTTGTGCTTTCAAGAATTCACAAGATCTTGCAATGCTAGATCTCATACTTCCATCTACAGGCACAGGCACCTCCTTCGATGTCTCTCGCTTGCAATTACAGATTGAGGCGTATGTAACGAGAGAGACGGAGCCTGCGTTGGATATCTCGAAACCTGTTCAAACTTTATGCTTCAAACCAAATGCATTGGATTCGCCGGTGGCTCCAGTTTTAGGCCCCAACTCATGGCTGTGGCTTTGTGGCATAATTGGATCTTCTTTCATCATTTTCCTGGTGCTTGTAGCTGTCCTAACACAATACTACATATACCCAATTGACCATAACACTGATAACATATACTCCAACACTTCAAGATCTGCTTTTTACATGCTATTCATGTGTGTCTCCATAGCAGCAACCTCAAGCGCAGCGTTTCTTTGGAACAAGAGACAGAACGCAAAGGAAACAAGACAGTTAAAGAAGATGGTTGGACCGACGCCTGAAGGATCTTCTTGGTCCTTTAATAGTGATCGAGAGCTAGAGAGCCTCCCACACCAGTCGTTTAAACAATCCACCAACATCAACTATGGTGCAAGACCTAATCTAAAGAGTAAGGCCCTTTTATTAACTGCTCATATTCATGCAATTTCAGGCTTAACCTATATTTTGTGTTGCAACAGGAATATTGTTAGATATTGAAGAATCAAGAGTAGGGGTTTACGCTAGCGGTCCAAGGTCGCTGAGGCAAGATGTAGCCAAAATCTGTGCATCTGGTTTGGCGGATAACCTCGTGCATTTCGAGTCCATCAGTTTCAGCTGGTGAGCTCAATGAAAGGAATCATTATAGTTCCATTCTTCTTCTCCTCTATATTTGTAAAATAATCCAAAAGATTAGTGATGCTCGCATATTATACTACCCTAGCAAAACTTTAATATATACCAAATGTTAAGATGATATAACATTTTGAGTCAATCTTATAGCAAACAAGAGAAGGAAAATATACTGAGTGCCCTCCCCTCCTCGAGAAACACTGGTACCAAGCAGCACGGATCAACAAGATTCAAAATATGAATTTAAAATGAAGTGTTTCAAAATGCACCAGCACGGGATATTAGGAAACATTGTAACCAAAAAAACAAAAACTCGCTCGCTTCGTATAGAGGCAGTTTCTTTGGGTCCCCTGAAGGCATTACTAAATATTATGTTCAGAGGATAGCTTAATTAATGCTCAATTTGCAATAACGAACAGAATTCTGCATATATATATATGAGTATCAGTAATTTCACAACATCAGGAGAGGACTAATTTAAACTTAAATCCCAAACATTGTGGTCAATATGGACAAAGAAGCTGGAATGTCATCATCATTAGAATAATGATTTGAAAAATCTTCCCAACAGAAGATTCCAATGTCAATAGGTCCCTAAGAATCCACCAAAATTTCATTACAAGAAAACAATTTATGTATAAATCCAAGAAAATTATACGCATCAATGGATCAATTTCAATTATCGTAATCCATTAGTCATAAATATCGGCCCAAATGGGGACCAAATATTCTGCCTACCACAACCGCCTTAGCAATAGCCTCTACGTACCACTTGTAAACAAAACAACCACAACGGTTAATATAAGAGGATACGTTGTAGTTCAATTGCCCTTATATATAGATAGGGTAGGCTAGTCTTTTCTGTTCACAAGAACCTTAATCCTAGAAGTGCCACCATCCCCTGGTCTGATGACATACATGTATCTACTGGTCATGCTTGTCTATTATATATGGGATCAGGGGAGACGGATTGTGTTAATTGTGAAGGGATTTACGTGCAAGGACAGTTCTATTAAATGATGGACAAATTCATCCCAGGAATCCTATTTTCTTCTATTAGAAACCATCTTTCAACACCATTATTCATGGCTGTTCATACAGTTTTTTTTTTAGATTAAGAAAGATAAAACTCTCTACTTCAGAAGAACGACACAATATTTAAATAAAAATGAAAGCTAGAAGCCATATTCCAGAGAGTTTGGTCATGAGGCAGCATTGCATTCACAGGATATACAATCATTTCACCTTTCCTTGAAGTGCCAATAAGATGTGTAAATAGGAATAGAAGAACTTTGTACCAATACTCTGCGGATTATGAGATAGGAATAACAATCCACAATTCACTTTGTCGAAATTTTTGTTTTGACACCCCCTGAAGTTGATGTATACAAGAAAAGGAGTCAATAGGATATAAAGCTGAAATAACTAAAAAGCAGAGGAAATAGTACAAATTAAAGCTAAGAGTTCCTCAGTATCAAAAGTTTTTCACAAAGAATATTTTTAATACAAACCTTCAACTTCTTCAAACGCGACTTCTTTTTTAACTTCAGCAGCTGCATGATACTCAAATCTACAAAAGATGTGAAAAATACTGCTTTAGAAACAACATCCAAAGTGAATCTTACCATTACCAAAATTTGTACTGAACAACAAAAGGACAGAAATTTGAAAGCCCACAGTTGAAAATTTATGTTTTTGCAATATAATAATGACTCATAATTTCCATAAATTCTAAGGACAAAGAACAACTATCAAAACAGGAATTGCACGCTGCACTGAGGAAGAACATATCACTCCAAAAAAGGGAGCCTATTTGATCGGTTAGCTAGAACAATATTCATGGAATATGAAACAAAACATACAGGACGAATTTCTTACCTTCACTTTAATTTATATACAAAAACACATGTTCTTGATTGGCCATAAAATTGTTACATTATTTGCAGAAATTGTTAATAGGTCTTTGCATTAATAGCATCAGTAATCCATGACATGCAATAAGTGTATACGTCAACACATTAAGGCAAGCAAAGCTTTAGCAGTCAACCATGGATTGATAAAGGACAATATCTCTTCTTAGTTTTTTTTTTTTTTTTTCTGATAGAAAGAGCAATCTGACCTTTCTCTACCCTCATAGAGAACATGAATATGGTCTCTACAGGTAAGAGAAATGTTCCTTCGTAACTGGACATGACATTTCATAATTGCAATCAGGGCCATAATGGTTCAAGGAATGGCTCACAATTTACATAACTCACCAGTAAAACCCTATTTATTCGCCAGATGATCTTAGACCAAGTAGTCTAACAACTGTAAAAAGTACAAATTCCGCTGGCATATAGAAAAATGATGCAATATAAAAGCCACAAACGAAAAAATTAAATACTAACAGCGATGGGATCCTTTACCTATTGGAGAAAACAACCTCCAGCACAAACTCAGACGCACTCCTGGTAGCTTCGACTAACACAGTAACAATTTCATTCTTTCTGGTACTAGCCATGAGTAAGTCATACTCCGTTGGAATGATAATTGCAATGAAATTATCACTAAGCTTACTCAAACACAAGCACTCTACAGCTGCTAAGACTATCCGACGTTTAAGTGCATCAGTCTCTGGGTCAACAATGAAAATCGCAAACTCAGTGATTAGGAGGATACGCCTTTTCATCTTCCCTGAACCAGTTACCTTAATAACTTTATCAACAAACAGAATATTCTTGTCACCTGCAAAAGAAAGAAAAAAAACAAAGAGAAGAATCGTAGGGCATAACTTTAGGGTCTTCGAAACTATTTTTCCACAAACTAACAAAGAGTCCCATAAACACACAAGTCAATGTAAGTGTTCTAAGAGTAATTATATTTGAACTTCAGTTACACCCCTATCTCATGACTGAAAAAAAGGCAGAGATAATCAATTACACTTGCTTTCATTTTTATATTAGCCTAACATAAAAATGTGTAAATGTTACAATTTGTTAAACTAGAACAAGTATAGAAAACATAAATAGAGGCATTCTGAACATAGAAGAAGAAGCAGGAAAAAGTAATGGACAAAGCATCCAAATGATTACCAATTTGCTTCAAAAGGTGACTAACAGAACAAGACAAATCAACCACGCACATTTGGCTAATCTAAGAACATGTTTAAGATAAAACTAAGAGAATCAGGCATAAATCGGGGAACCAAAACCTTAGTCCCTTGAGCAATATATATATGCATTCAATTGTGCAGATTCAATATCATAACATAACAGTTGTGAATTAAATGGGGATTAAATGAACCTTGTCTGTGAAGAAGCTTCATGAGATGAGGATGGGAAGGGACGTTGAGGTAGTCGCCTCTGTATTGTAGGTTGAAGGAAGCCAATCTCCTAGCCTTGAGGCCCATGAAGGGCTCTTGATGATGATGATGATGATGTTCAACGGCATTGGCATTTCCATCTGATGGTTCCGATTTGACGTCGCTATGATGATCATCGTCTTTTGTGAATTCCTGCAAGATTTTCTCGTTTGTCAATCGCCTCCAGTGCTTGGGTCCATCCATTCTCAATACCTCAAGGAATTAGTAGAATCTCGATCGCCAATCCAACTAATAGCTAGCGTCCCAAATCAAACGGGCGTGAGTCACATGCAATTTATTTCTTCTAATTGCTTTATTTTCCTTTTCCATGCATGGATTTCTAATCCTCAATTTTCTCCTACTATTGGTTTTTTTTAGGGGTTAATTGCACACTCCCCGTGCATACTTCTCACTTAAAACAAAGATATATTCTAAACTATATTCTGAAGAATCTCAACCCTTAAAATTTGTTCGCCCTCATTTCGTCACTTAACTATAACCGAAAATGTCTCTCTTTCTACACGCATTACATGTGACTTTTTTGTTTTTTTGGAATTAACATTACGTGTGATTTCTTAATTTTTGATAATGCTAAAGTTGCTCTTTCATTTTGTTGAAGATCATGGAGAACAAGAACACATTTGAAGAACATGACAAAAGCCTAATACCCAAATCTCAAATTTAATTTTAACTAAATGCTTCAATGTTCTTCGTACAAAGCCACAAGGGTGGCGCAGACGTGCAGTTGGTTAATCCAGTTGCGTGAGTGGGAAGAGGTCTCATAATCGATACTCACTCAACACATCCTTGTTGGTGGTGTAAGAGACCACTTTGGTGTGGTAAGGTGTCGAAAGCCTTAGGCTAGAAGGCAGAGACGAAGACGCTCCCTTGAACACTAGGACCCTTATTCATATCCCGGAACCTAGGCCGTCGCAGAAAAGAATTTCGGCACCTTTCTGTATCAAAAAAAAAAAAAGTTCAACGTACACCAAATAATTTTAGGGAAAATTACAGATTACTACCCTCTTAGATACATGTTTATCATGTTACTACCCTAAACTTTTTTTTTCGTTTCATGTTACTACCCTAAACTGTTAGTCAAGAAAGAGGTCCCACCACA
>JAYMTK010004975.1:0-10622 GCA_036897405.1 Pelargonium myrrhifolium | reverse complement strand
TAGTATCAATCTTGATTTGTTTTACTGAAATTAAATAGCCACTAATCAACAAAAGCAACAAGCTCAAAAGTGAACAGTACTGTCATTTCAATATGATTAATATTGAGATTGATTTTGGGTTTCAGAATCTTTAGTAGCTGAGGTTATAAGCTAGCAAGAAGAAGATGAAAATTATCAGTGGCAGTGCACTGCCCTTTGTTGGAATGGTAGTGATTGTAATGATTCAAGCTATAGACATGGTAGTGAGCAAGACAGCAATGTCTCATGGGTTGAATAAATATATCTATGTCGCTTACTGTGAAGCTATCTCTACTGTTATCCTCTTCCCATGTTCATTCATCTTCCACAGGTCAATTCTATGTTCTCAGTTCTCAATCTTTTATAATTTGTTTGTGTTTTTATACATTCTTGCTGGTTTTTTCTTAACAATTCATTATTGCTGCAAGATCATCCGGACGCCTTCCTCTGACCTTTGATGTTCTTCTTGGATTCTTCTTGCTGGCAATTATTGGGTTGGTAATGTATAGTACTGGTGTTCATTGATTTTTGTTTCTTGCTTAAATTTTCTTGATTCTTTGTTACTGTTTCTTGCAGATGTGCAGCACAGCTATTTGGGTATGCTGGTATACAGTACAGCTCTCCCACCCTAGCATCGGCCCTTCTCAACCTCATCCCGGCTTTCACTTTCATTCTTGCCATCGTTTCCAGGTTCTTGCTCATCGTTTCAAATTAAATCTTGATACATATATAGAATATAGTCGGTGTGTTATATACTTATATGTGTACAATTATGCAGGATGGAGAAAATAGAGTGGAGAAGCAGGATCAGCCAAGCAAAACTGGTGGGAACGGTAGTGTCACTAGGGGGAGCATTTGTGGTCACATTCTACAGAGGTCCTCTAATATTAACAGATACCAATAAGCCTTCTTCGCTTGCCAATATCATCGCAATTCTCCCACTTCACTCTCTGCAATCGAATTGGATTCTTGGAGGGTTCTTTGTTGCAGCGCAAGCATTTGGCATCGCAGCTTTCTACATTTTGCTGGTTGTTAGCTATCTTATATTCAAGAAAATGAAAATTTATTTATTTTGGGGCTAATTCAATTGTTCCGGATCTCTTACTTGCAGGCATTAGTTGTTAAGAAGCACCCAGCTGCAGTTGTGATGCAGTTTTATCAAAAATTGTTCTCTGCCATTGTTTCTGCCATGTGTGCTCTTGTTGTAGTAAGAGATGCAAGTGCTTGGAGACTAAGACCTGATATTGGTTTGGTTGCTGTTTTGTATTCAGTAAGTAAATTTATATGCTGACAAATGACAAAATTATATTGGGTAAATGTTTGATATTAGGTTTGCTATTACTTGCAGTCGGTTGTTGGAGGCGCTATCCGGCTGCCCTTACTGACATGGTGCCTGTGGAAGACTGGACCTCTCTATGCTTCTTCATTCAAGCCGTTGGTAATCATCTTTGCGGTTCTCATGAGCGTCATGTTTCTAGGGGATGCTCTCCATCTTGGAAGGTAATGAACTAATTCTCTCAAAACATACTTTTCAAGATTCTTGTCCATTAGTACAATCCAAAAAATGTAGGTAAGATACTTGAAATTGGTGAGAATTCAAGATTTCTAATACTAAGTAACATTTGGCGTTCGACATCTTTTGCAGTTTGATTGGAGCAGTAACAATTGTGATTGGGTTTTATTCTGTGATGTGGGGAAAGTCCAAAGAAAAAGAGACAGACATGGATATCAATGGAGTGGGATCATCCACCAACAGCAAGACGACTCACTTGCTGATAAACAGAGCATAACATGTAAATCAAACATGCAAATCAATTAGATAAATGATGACATGCTCTTTCATAAACATTAGAAGTGTCAGATACATAAGGTACAAGAAAAGTTCTCAGTTCAAGAACAAAACTGCCACAATCTATATATGTTAGTTGCAAAAATGAAACCACAAACATGCATATATGGATCTGTAATGGAGATAAAGTATATTAGTTTCTTGGAAAGTCACATAATGGAGATAAAGTATATTAATTTCTTGTAAATATATGGTCAAAAAGGGTTCCTCTAGCTGTTGCAAAGTCACATACAGGTGATGCAGACACAGATATATTTACATGTATACAAACCCCATCAATAACATATTTTTAATGAAATTTTTAGTGCTTTGCTCCAACAATTAGAATAATGTATCCATAAAAGTAATGGAGATCAAGTATGTTAATTACTTGAAAATGTATGCTCAAAGGGTTCCTCTGTTTAGTCTGTTGCAAAGTCACATACAAGAGATGCATACACAGATACAAACAGAATATATATATATATATATATATATAAACCACATATATCATTACTAACATATTTTAATTGAAAAATAAGTGTTTCCTCCAATAAAAACTGAAGATTCTTTCTGACCATTATCTTGGAAAAGAATACATACATAGATAAATATTTTATGTTTCTTGTAAATGAATGTTAGGTAAAGATTTGAACAATCAGATACAAGATATAAATATATAGATATTGTATATGCATATATACTAACCATGTGAATCATTGTCACATATTTTAACTCAGCTGCCAGTTCTTTGTTCCACAACTACTTTTTTGAAAGTAACTTTCTGTTTAGGCAATCTTAACCGTGCCTTCGCTATAAAGTGTCAGCAAAGACATTACAGATTTGCCTAGCATTGCAGATACTGATTGTGAAGTCTATTCAAGAAATGGGATTGGAATGGCTTGGTGATGTTGGGCCTTTTGCTGTAATGGTGTTGGTAACTGTAGCTCATGTTAGCTATATGGTTGTAGTGAAAGCAGCCATGTCTCAAGGCACGGATAAATATGTGATTGTAGTATACTCCAGTGCTCTCGCCTCTCTCCTCTGCTTTCTCTGTTCCATCATCTTCCACAGGTCCGTCTCCTTCTTTAGATCTTCCATTTGCTGCATAATTGTTCTTGTTAATCTACAAACTAGCTAACTATAGATGTAGCTATTTTGCGAAACTAACTTGAATTTGATTGTTGGCAGATCAGCATCATCGCGTCCCCCACTCACCTTTAACATACTTTGTGGATTCATTTTGATTTCTTTCCTTGGGTTGGTAACATTAATTATGCGCGCATTTCTTTTTCTGATGAAGTTTCTTGCAGAATTCTTGATTCAAATTTCTGATCATTTGATTGATCCAGAATAGCTAGGCAATGAATATACTTTGAATTTTAAGTCTCTTTTTTCTTTCTCTGAAGTGTTTCGGGACAGATATGTGGATTTGCCGGTATACAATATAGCTCTCCAATACTGGGGACAGCCGTGCTCAACATCATTCCGGCTTTCACTTTCATTCTTGCCATCATCTTCAGGTTCTTGTGCCGCTTCTCCCTTTTCTGATTGTCTAATTAGCATTAAATTGATCACAGTTTAGCACTTATGAATAGCTTGAATTACTAGGATGGAAAAACTTGATATGAGAAACTCAAGCAGCCAAGCAAAAGTGGTTGGAACCATAGTGTCAATAGGAGGGGCTTCTGCAGTCACATTCTACAAGGGACCAACAATAGTGAAGACCTACGTCTCGCAACAATCCAATTGGATCTTTGGTGGACTACTCCTTGCAACCGAGGCATTGCTGGTTTCAGCGGTATATATTGTACAGGTAATTAACCAGCTTGATACCATCTAATCTTCTTCAGCTTAGAAATGATGGGAGTACTTGTATTCTTGCAGGGTTTAGTTCTTAAGAAGTATATGGCACCGCTTCTCATGTCGTTTTACATCTTCAGCTTTGGTACCATTTTGTCCTTCATATATAGTCTGATTGTTGTTGAGGATTCTAGTGCTTGGCGATTAAGTCTTGATATGGGACTGATTGCTATTGTGTACACAGTAAGTGGACATTGCAACCCATACATGTCTCAGTTCTATTTCTCATATATATGTTACCATTGTTTGTATAAATTTGAATTTCTGATATATATGCAGGCGATGGTATTAACGTTCACCTTTAGCTTGGCAATGTGGTGCCTTTGGAAGAAAGGACCTCTCTTCGTCTCTATGTTCAGGCCATTGGGAATCATATTTGGCTTCGCCATGAGTGTTGTCTTCTTAGGAGATGTTCTTTATCTGGGAAGGTAAAAATCAGAATAATGCAGCAATCACTTGTTTTTGTGTATAGTGAATGTAAAGTAAATGACCAATCACTTGTGTCTGAATTTTCTTGCAGTGTGATTGGATCAGTGATAATTGTGATCGGATTTTATGTATTTTTGTGGGGAAAGTCTAAAGAGAAGGAGTTGGAGACTAATCAAAATGGAGTACAAACCTTGGTATCATCCAGCAACAGAGTCTCTTTCCTGCAAAACAAAATAGACAACATAGAGATATATTTCTTACACAAATCTCTGATAGGCTTGTAAATTTCCATCTGAACAGTTTTTGATTGGGTGTTAACAGAATATTTGAATACTGAATTATGCTATAGTTTTGAGACCAATTTAGAGCAGGAGACTTGACAGCTTGTCTTTTTCTATTCATGGACAAAATAACTTGATCCTTTCTCTATAATTGCATAATATCTATGTTTAACAACAGGCCACTTGATAGCTTTTGTTTCTCTATTTATTCAATCTGCTTTTAGCTGGTCTTTATTAATTATAATGGCTGCACGTTACATGTACAAACAAAAATATTTTATAACTACCAATTGCCTCCCAGTGATGATGATGAAGAGAACCAACCTTTGCATAGATCTGAAATAGTTGAATGTAGACAGTATCAATCTTGATTTGTTTTACTGAAACTATAGTCACTAATATTCAACAGAGGCAACAAGCTTGAGTTGTATATATTCATGGGATTGAATAGTTGGGAACAAAAGTGAACAGTACTGTCATTTCAATAAGAATATTGAATATGATTTTGGGTTTCTGAATCTTCAATAAACTCAGCTAGGAAGATGAAGATGGAAGTTATCAGTGCGCTGCCCTTTGGTGCAATGGTATTGATTATATTGATTCATGCTATAAACATGGTAGTGAGCAAGAATGCTATGTCTCATGGATTGAACAAATATATCTATATCGCTTACTGCAACGCTATCTCAGCTGTTATCCTCTTCCCATGTTCATTCATCTTCCACAGGTTAATTCTCAGTTCTCGGTTCTCAATCAATTAACATTTGTGTGTATATAGTTGCAGCGAAATTCTTGCTTGTTTTTTCTTGATAATTCAATATTATGGCTGCTAGATCATCCGAACGCCTTCCTCTCACCTTTGATGTTCTTCTTGAATTCTTCTTGATGGCAATTTTCGGGTTGGTAATACTAATTATGTTCATTGATTTTTGTTTCTTGCATTGCTTAAATTTTAAAATTTGAATTTTCTTGATTAATGTTGTAGAACTGCAGAGCAGATTTTTGGGTATGCTGGTATACAGTACAGCTCTCCCACTCTGGCATCGGCCCTTCTCAACCTCATCCCGGCTTTCACTTTCATTCTTGCCATCATTTTCAGGTTCTTGATTTGGATTTTTTATTATTATATCAATTGTTGAGTTCATCATTTGAAAATCTTGATTGTGATTGTGTTATATGTTTATAAATAGGATGGAGAAAGTAAAGTGGAGAAGCAGAATCAGCCAAGCGAAACTGGCAGGAACCATAGTGTCCATTGGAGGAGCATTTGTGGTCACATTCTACAAGGGACCTCCAATATTGACAGACACCAAGCCTTCTTCACTTAACAATACCATCTCATTTCTCCCACTCCACTCTGCACAATCAAATTGGATTCTTGGAGGATTTTTGGTTACAGCGCAAGCATTTAGCATCTCAGCTTCGTACATTGTTCAGGTTATTAGAATGCTACAATAAAAAAGAACAAAAACAGTTTAGGTTAATTCAATTAATTGGAATTTCTCTTTCTTGCAGGTATTAGTTGTTAAGAAGTACCCAGCAGTGTTTGTGGTACAGTTTTATCAAAACTTGTTTTCTGCCATTTTTGCAACCATATGTGCTCTTATTGTAGTAAAAGATGCAAGTGCCTGGAGACTAGGACCTGATATTAGTTTGGTTGCTGTTTTGTATTCAGTAAGTAAATTTATATAGTGACAAAACCGATCCTTATTCGCAAATTGTGTAAAGGTTTGATATTGGGTTAGTAATTACTTGCAGTCAGTTGTTGGAAATGCTATCCGCCTGCCCATGCTGACATGGTGCCTGTGGAAAACTGGACCTATCTTTGTTGCTGCATTCAAGCCGTTGGTAATCTTCTTTGCGGTTTTCATGAGCGTCATGTTTCTAGGAGATGCTCTCCACCTTGGAAGGTAATTAACTAATTCCCTCAAAACATACTTTTGAAGATACTTAAGAAATTGATGACAATTCAAGATTTATGATACTAACTAACATTTGGCATTCAACGAGTTTTGCAGTTTGATTGGAGCAGTAACAATTGTGATCGGGTTTTATTCTGTTATGTGGGGAAAGGCCAAAGAAAAAGTGATAGACATGGACAGCAATGGAGTGGGATCATCCAGCAACAGCAACACAACTCCTTTTTTGATAAACAAAACAGAACATGTATAAATTTGAACTACATTTTTTTTTACTGTCATTTTACATGTTATGATGTTTTGGAACTACATAGGTCAATTTGTTGAGAGAATCAAATTTATACATTGGATATATGAATAGAGTACTTGTTAGTTGGCTGGTCTTCCTTTCAGCATCAGAAATGTTTCTGAATTTTTGCAGTAAATTGCTTAGGTTGGTCAAAAAATTTACAAGGATCAAAGCATCTTTCAAGAATTCTGAATACCTAATCAAGAAGCAGATTTTTGGAGTTTGGACACAAACAAAGGTCAATGTTATGAGATGCTCTTTTGGTTTATAATTGAGCATGAGGTATGATAAGAATAATAACTTGTTTATTGTAAATGATGTCACAGTCTTTATGAAGATCAAGTATGTTACTTGAAAATGTATGTTCAAAGGGTTCTGCAAGATTTGAGAGAGAAAATTGATTCATATTATTTACTATGCATGGATGAAACTCAATTTCAATAAAATAAGATTTTTAAAACTGTGCTAATTAATCTCCTATCACCTAACTTTTAGTCACTCTAGCATCCCATATCTCCAAAATTTCAGTCACTCTAACAGGTTCTCATGTTGCAAAGTCACATTCAAGAGATGCATAAACAGAACAACACACACATATATGTACAAAAGACATGTATCATTTATTCATTTGTAACATATTTTAGTTGAAAAATTAGTGCTCTCCTCCTTTTAGACTAATATATCCATAGTATATTATAAAGTTAATATTCTTTTAAGGTGAGGTCACTATCAAAAAAGAAATGTCAACAAAAGTTTTATACAACATCACTGCAACCTCCACTAAGTGAGAGAGCTCAACCATTAGAGAGATCTGATATACATTAGTAGGATTGATTCAGAGTTTTATTGTAGAAATGGGATTGGAATGGTTAAGTGATGTTGGGCCTTTTGCAGGAATGGTGGTGATGATTCTAGCTTTAGTTAGCAATATGGTTGTAATGAAAACAGCCATGTCTCAAGGCATGGATAAATATGTGATTATAGTATACTCCAATGCTCTCTCCTCTCTCCTCTGCTTTCTCTGTTGCATCATCTTCCACAGGTCTCCTTAATTTTCATTTTAAATTCTTGTGCTTCCTCTCTTACATTATTATTTCAATTTCTTGAATATGATTGTTTGCAGATCAGCATCATCGCGCTCCCCAATCACTTTGAACATATTCTTCGGATTCATTTTGATTTCAGTACTCGGGTTAGTAAATTTGTTGCACACTTTAATTTATAATCGGTTTTGCTTGAGATTTTGTAAACATGTATGTATTTTTCCTTTTCTTTTTCTTTTTATGCTGAACTTTCTTGCAGAGTTCTTGACTCATATTGCTGATATTATCCAGAACTTTTCTAATTTTTGTGAAGAATTTCAAGACAGATTTGTGGATATGCTGGCCTACAATATAACTCTCCAAATCTTGAGATGGCCATGCTCAATATCATTCCAGCTCTCACTTTCATTCTTGCCATCATTACCAGGTTCTTCTATTTTCTTCTTTCTGACAAAACCTTATCTTCAATCTGATAACAATTTAGTACTTACAACATTTTAATGTAATTCACTTGAATTACTAGGATTGAAAAATTCAACTGGAGATACTCAAGCAGCCAAGCGAAAGCGATAGGAACCATAGTGTCAATAGGTGGGGCTTTTGTGGTCACATTCTACAAGGGACCTGCAATGATGAAGACCACCTCATATCATCAACTTTTCTCGCAACAATCAAATTGGATCTATGGTGGGCTCCTCTTCGCAACTGAAGCATTGGCAATTTCTGGTATATATATTGCGAAGGTCAGTTTAAACATGACTTTATTAAGCAATGTAAAGTGGCTAATCAATTATCAGCATAAGATAATTTGGAATTCTAACATTCTTGCAGACTTTAGTTCTCAAGAAGTACAAGGCACCGCTTCTCATTCTGTTTTATACTACCAGCTTTGGTACCATCCTGTCCTCCATTTATAGTGTGATTGTAGTTAAAAGACTCAAGCGCTTGGAAGCTAAAACTTGATATGAAGTTGGTTTTTATTTTGTACGCAGTAAGTGGATACATATATGTATATTGCAACTGATCATATCCCGGATTCATTTCTTGATTTTTTCATGTCCCGGAAATAACATTTGGCCATTGTTTGCATAAGTTTTGAATTACTGATATGCAGGCGATTGCAATATCGATATGCATGGGATTGTCAATATGGGGCCTTTGGAAAGCTGGACCTCTCTTTGTTTCTATGTTCAGTCCATTGGGAATCATATTTGTTGTTGTGATGAGTGTTGCCTTTTTAGGAGACGTTCTATATCTTGGAAGGTAACATTGGTCAGTTCAAATATACATACTTGTGAATTTGTCTTTCAACTTGAAAAAAAAAAATGTTCAAGAAGGTTATCCAAATTTTCCCATGTTCTCAGTGAAAGAAAGGTGAAAACCAATAAATTATCGGTCTCTGAATTTTCTTGCAGTTTGATAGGATCAGTGATAATTGTGATCGGATTTTACGTCGTTATGTGGGGAAAGGCCAAAGAGAATGACATAGATATTATCAATGGAGAAGAAAGCTCAGTATCATCTAGCAAGAAGATCCCTTTGTTGCAAAGCAAAATAGAAGACATATAAGATTCTTATACAGTTGTACTATTCTGATAGAGTTGTAAATTTTAACATGAACAATTCTGTTTGGGACTAGTCTCATATATTCATTTTTTTAATGTCTCTAGCTTCTTTCAAGTGTTTCAAGAACCCATGAATCTTGATTATTTAGGTTTATGATATTACCAGCAGTAATGATCAAATTTGGTCTTCAATATTTGCAATACCTACCAACTAATGAAGTCATTAGTTCCCAATCAACATGTTTTTTTTTTTCAGTCAAATTCAAGTTCTGTTTAAAATTATACTGTATTAATGTATAATACAATGTGATATGATACGATATTTATGTTCAGCAATGAGCCAAACAAGACGGCTCTTTCTTTTTATTTAATCATCCTTTAAGGTGGTTGTAATTAACAATACCTCCACTGGAAAAATAATACATCAGTGTTTGGGGTTAAAAGATGCTCTTTTGGTTTTTGAGCATGTGGTATATTAAGAACAATCTCATTATGCTGTCACAATCTCTATGATCACATGAAAAAGTAATTATTATAATTTGTTTGCACAAAACACACACCTATATATATAAACCACATGTATTATGAATAACATATGGTTCTAATAATTAGATTAATATTTCCATAAACAATATAAAAGTAACAAAAGTTTTCTATAATATTAGAGAGATAGAAGGGAGTGGATCAACCATATATCTGATATAACAAGTAATGCCAATCTTGATTGTGTTTTATTGAAAATTTGCTTTGTAAAACTAGTAGGATTGATTCTGAGTTTTATTGTAGAAATGGGATTGGAATGGTTTAGTGATGTAGGGCCTTTTGCTGGAATGGTGATGGTGATTCTAGCTCAAGTTAGCAATTTTGTTGTAATGAAAGCAGCCATGTCTCAAGGAATGGATAAATATGTGATTATAGTATACTCCAATGCTCTCTCCTCTCTCCTCTTTTTTCTTTGTTCCATCATCTTCCACAGGTATGCTTCTTTATCTTCTTCATGCTAAAGTAATTTTTTTTTATGAACCTAAAGCTAGATGCAACTATTTTATGAAATTTTGTTGAATTTGATTGGTGGCAGATCAGCATCATCGCGTCCCCCGCTCACCTTCAACATAATTTGTCAATCTGTTTTGATTTCAGTAATCGGGTTAGTAACATATATGTTCTTGCTCATAAATTTTTCAGCACATGTTAGTAGTTAATTTCTTGAAGAGTTCTTGAATCATATTTCTGACTGAAATCAAGAAAGATGGCACAATTCGGTTGCTAGAGTTTAAATCTCTCTCTGTTTTTCTTTTGTATGAAGTTTTTTGGGGCAGATTTGTGGATATGCAGGTATACAATATAGCTCCCCAAATCTTGGGATGGCTGTGCTCAATATCATTCC
>JAYMTK010004974.1:0-10623 GCA_036897405.1 Pelargonium myrrhifolium | reverse complement strand
TCAACCAATTTTGGTGGCTTTCAACTATGATATCCACCTTAATCCCATAGTAAATTAATTCAAGTGTCCCACTACATAAAGTAGTTGTTAGTTTGTAGGACACTATCCTAGAGAAAAGGTAATGACCCAAAAAACCAAAACCTACCACATGGTCAGTTTGTGCGCCTCTGACGTTGCATGCCTGATTTCTATGGTTCCCACTAAGCATACCTACCGTAAACGCAAGTCCTTTCACACCCATATCTTTACTCCACACCCACGACACACTGCCTTTTCAATATAGATGGCTCGCCTCAAACACTCAAGCTCATGTTTAAGGTTGGCCTCCTAGGGACCCTCCTCATCAAGGACCCACCTCTTTAAGGCATACTTATGTGGCTCCTCAAAATTAAGCCTCACACTTGGAACATGAACACAAGAATGACCATGTTTGCGCACCCCACTCCCAGGGACACTATCAAAGCTCACAAGAGCCCTTCTCGCCTCCCAAGACTCTAGCTTGCTACATGGTCATGAGAAAAGCCAGCAAGATTCTCAAAGCCCTCAAGTCCTTCACACTTCTCCATGCTCACAACAGATTTCTCTCCTTTCTAAGGCTCTCGCTTTATATAAAATTACGAGAAGGATGTTGCATCGAGAAAATATGTGCTATTAAAATCTCAAGTCTCCGTTTACTATGTTCAGGGGACAAGCGGATTTCCAAAAGCCTAACCAGGCACCCGAAAACAATACATCTAAAAGATAAATTATAATTCTACGATGAGCTCCACATCCTCACCAACCAATCTTGCGCCATCAAGTCGTTATACTTAATTTGTAAGTATGAGTAATCGCTGTATAAGGTATCATTTTTCATATTTTCAAATAAAATCATGTCACTATTGAGGGCCCGCAATCTTATAAACCAAAATAATTGAACGAAGGTGTTTCTTCTAGGGTTGTTTGTATAAATAAAAGGCTTCTATTTAGCCGTTAAATTTAATTAATCTATTAATTTTTATTTTTATTATCACTAACTTATCAACAATGAGTTACTTTCTCCGTTCTAAAATGAATGTTTTGTTTGTCTTGTATTTTTATTTTAAAATAAGTGTCCTCTTACATTTTTAAGAAGTTAGTTATAATAAAAAAAGTATCTGGTTTCTCAGCCATATTAATTGACTGAGAGTCTCAGCCAATAAATCATGACTGAGATTTTTTTTCTTTAATATAAAATACTAATACCAATAATATTCTTATGATAAGTTAGTACTCATCTCTTTTGTTAAAACACACTTGCAGGATGTAGGGAGTACATAGACAACATCCATTTAATCTATAAGAGTAGAGTAGAGACCGTTGACAAAACTAACTTCACCGCTACTGAAACTAAAACCACCCACCAGGAACTGCCCCTCCTGCTCGGCGGCTATGGCTGTCACAGACTTCTTCGTCGGAGAAATCACCCTCGAGCTCCTCAAAATGCTAGCTTCCATATCCCGCAAATCCTGCCTCTGCAAAGCCAGCGCCGACCAGCTCAGGGCCTCAATCGACGCCCTTCTCCCCGTCATCCAAGAAATCAAGTACTCAGGCGTAGAGTTGCCGGCGCATCGGCAATTCCAGCTCAACGAGCTCTCCGAGAGGCTGATCAGAGGCAAAGAGCTCGCCCAGAAGGTCCTCTCCTCCGGACGCTGGAACGTCTACAAGAATCTGCAGTTTGCGAGGAAGATGGAGAGGCTCGACAAGTACGTCTCCGGCTTCGTTCAGGGTCCGATGCAGGGTTACATTCTGGCCGATGTCCTCCACGCGAGGTTCGAGATGGCGGAGCGGTTCGATCGGCTTGACGGATCGACGAAGCGGATGGAGAAGCAGCTGGAGGAGCGGCTCGGGGCTATGAAGATTGGGGGCGGAGGGTGGCTTGGGGAGGCGGTGAAGAGGAAGGAGGAGGAGGAGAGCTGGGAGGGTAATTTGGGAGGTGGTGGGATTGGGTTAGGGTTAGATTTGGGGAAAACGAAGTTGAAGGAGATGATAATTGGCAGGGACGATTTAGCGGTTGTCGGGATTAGCGGAATTGGTGGCTCCGGGAAGACCACACTCGCTAGAGAGGTTGCCAGAGACAGCCAAGTACAAAGTAAGTTTCTTGATTTTTCCCCAATTTTATGCCATGAGCAACTTAATTATGTCTATTAGGTTAGGTTCAGTTTTTCCAGATTTTGATTGTCTTAAGTGTGACTATTCTTAGGTTGTTCGTTGAAAAAGTATAGAACTATGAATAGATTGTATGGGTTTCAACTGACCATGGTTATTACTTGTTACAATCTCCAGGTTACTTCAATAACAGGATTTTGTTTCTAACGGTGTCCCAGTCCCCAGATGTGAGGCAACTACAAGGAACAATTGAGAGGTATGTTTCAGGGTCCGACACTTATGTTTCTGGAGAATTATGCCCGAAGTGGACTTTGCAGTATGATTGGAGCGTCAAAACAAGAACTTTGGTGGTTTTGGACGATGTGTGGTCACTTGGGGATCTTGAGCAGCTTATCTGCAAAATCCCTGGATGCAAGACCCTTGTGGTCTCAAGGTCTAGATTCCCTACAGTTCTCAACTTCACATACGAAGTAGAATTGTTGAAGGAAGATGAAGCGATGTCCCTGTTCTGCCTCTCAGCTTTTGGGAATAAGTCCATTCTTCCGGGAGTTAATCAAGAACTGGTAAAGCAGGTATGAGCTCGAGCTTTCATACACTATAATGAATAGTAATGTACTTATATGCTTTAAGTAGGGTGATTTATCTTTGAATCCAGAGTCTGGCTTGCTGATGTTTGATGTAAATGCATTCAATAGCTTGTGAATGAATGTAAAGGACTTCCATTGGCTCTGAAAGTGCTGGGAGCTTCTTTGCGAGACCAGCCAGAGATGTATTGGGCGGGTGCAAGGACTAGGTTGTCGCGAGGTGAACCTGCCAATGACTCCCATGAGAACAAGGTGCTTAAACGGATGGAAGCAAGTGTAGAATGCTTGCCGGAAAAGGTTAAGGAATGCTTCTTGGATTTGGGTTCCTTTCCAGAGGACAAGAAGATTCCTCTCGATGTTCTCATCAACATGTGGGTTGAGATTCATGATATTGACGAAGAAGAAGCTTTTGCGATTCTCGTTGATCTTTCAAACAAGAATCTTCTTACTTTGGTGAAAGATGCAAGGTATGTCCATAAAACTGCATCATGTCTGCAAATCTGGTTTAATTTATGTTTCTCTTATTTGATTTTATTATCTGGCAGAGCTGGAGACATGTATAGCAGCTACTACGAGATAGCTGTTACTCAACACGATGTTCTGAGAGATCTTGCTCTTCATTTGAGCAATTGTGGGAAAAAAGTAAATGACCGTAAACGGTTACTCATGCCGAGAAGAGAAATATCATTTCCAAAAGAATGGGAGAGAAATAAAGATGAGCCATTTAATGCTCAAATTGTTTCGATTAATACAGGTATTTGGTTGCCAAATTTGTAATACCACAGAATTATTTGTTTCTCATGTTTTTGGTACTTCTACTCTGCTCCATATGCTCACTGCTATTCTGTATTCAAAATATAGGTGAAATGCAAGAAATGGATTGGCCGTGCATGGAATTTCCCAAGGCTCAAGTGCTCATCTTGAATTTCGCTTCAAGCGAGTATTTCTTACCGCCCTTTATTAATAACATGCCAAAGCTAAGGGCACTTATAATTGTCAATTACAGTGCTTCTAATGCAGTCCTGGGTAACTCTACAGTTTTTACAAATTTGGCCAACTTGAGGAGCCTTTGGCTTGAAAAGGTTTCAGTCCCTCAACTAACCTCAGCAACTGTCCCTCTGAGAAATTTGAAGAAAATGTCTCTAGTGCTCTGCAAGATAAATAACAGCCTAGATCCATCTGTTGTGGATCTGCCCCAGATTTTTCCTTGCCTCTCGGAGCTCACAATAGATCACTCTGATGATTTAGTTGAGGTTCCTTCAACAATATGCAGATTGCAGTCACTCAAGTGTCTCAGTATCACCAACTGCCACAGTCTGCATGAAATCCCGGCCAATTTGGGTAAACTGAAATCTCTAGAGATTCTAAGATTATATGCGTGCCCGAACATGAAGACACTTCCTGCTGGTACTTGTGAGTTGGTCCGGTTAAAGTACCTTGATATTTCGCAATGTGTTAATTTGACATGTCTTCCTCCAAGGATTGGCGACCTAGCCAGGTTGGAGAAGATTGACATGAGAGAGTGTTCACAGATCATAGATATACCGATATCTGCAGTGTCCTTACAGTCTCTGCATCGTGTAATCTGTGATGAAGAGGTCTCTTGGCAGTGGAAAGACGCGGAGAAGGTCATGCCGGCTCTCCACGTGCAGGTAGCAGAGAAATGTTACACTCTAGACTGGCTCGATGAGTGAAAATGAAATCTGGAACTCTGTTCATATTAGCACTGCCTTGTGTAAATAAGTGTTGAAATTTAATATAGTTAGTTAAGAAAAGATAGCTATGTTATGTAGTAGATCAATCTTTTGTTGATCTTGTTAGGCTTCTGATTACAATATTAATGAATGAATATGAATAGTCTGCACATAGCGTTTGGAATGTGATTGTTTGTGCAAAAGTCCACAGTTATTCATCAATCATCACTAGCATTTCAGCTTTAGTGCTCTTGTCTTTGTTTGGATGAGGCAAGACTTTTGTGCTGCATATACCGCCATTAAGGAAATGGAAAAAGAAAAAGAAACGTGTTGGACTTGTCTTCTTCCTTCATTGGTCTATTGGTAGACTCTCAAGAACTAAATCTAGAAACAAGAACACATAAACTACAAATAAACAAGAAAAAATTGCGTTTAACTACTTTGAATCCATAGGTGTGTTGAGCGGAGATCGAATCCAAAAACTCTTCTCAGATGTTGAATTTATTGTTGAATGACCAAAAATCTCTCACCCTCACTCACATTTCAGCAAATCTATTTTGCTAAGATGTGTTTAATGGTGTCTTATGTGTAACGTGCAGTAGGGGCTACTGAGACTGATTGAGATCTAATAACGCGGGAAGAGAGAGTAAGTACACTACACATACAAACCGTGTGGGGCCCTCCAAAGATTTTTTAAGCATTCACTATCTTTATTTTTGTATTTGATGATCAAAGAGTCGGTCAATGGCATGCTTTAAGTCATTTTCTTGACTCATAGTTATATTGGCACAAATTAAACCTCCACCACACAAGATTGAATCTGTTACTTGACTAGCAAGATTATGTATAAAATCATTATAAATTTGTCTCAAAAACTTATCATCAAATCAAACATGAAGTCACTACTTACATCAACCATATTAGAATATTATACATCTTCACCAAACAAGAATGGTCAAGCCCTTTGCAATAGCAGATCCATTTGGGATACAAAACCTACCTTATATTCAATTTATGATAGATATTGACAACAGAGCCAACAAGAACAGTTTTGCATACAAGTTGGGCACAGTTTTATGTATATAGAAAGAAAAAAAGGAGCACTTTGCTCTCAGTTAGAGTACATAAGTAGCTAAATTAAGGTATTCAAAGAAATCTGGTGGGGAGGTACTCGTTTAAGCGGAGCGGAAGACTGTAAAATTCTTCGGTTCTGACATCTCCCTTCCTATGCTGGAAGGGTACCCACCACGGGAGTCCTCTGTCATCAATCGCGTACTTTGCATCAAGTGTTTTGTCAAGCAACGTTGCAACAATCATTGCCACCGTCGGAGATGATGCGAATATTGTGTTTAATATGTCATCAAACTGTGATTGTCACAAAATAATGTAATATTAGATGTAACGTGTAATTAATTTGAAAGACTAAGGAAAAACTTGCCAAGTCACGAAAAAGATCCTATCTGTAACTTACCCATCCACCATCTGTACTGACTGGTCCATGGCCATCTTGATTGGTATTTGAGACAAAATACTGAGGTATCGATATACCAAGGAATATAGAGAGGCCCAAAATGTAGAGATTTCTCATGGAATTATTGTTCGTGAACTGTATGAACGAGATACCAGTAGCAGCTGACAGAAGAGAACAAATGTGAAAATTATCATTACCAAGTCTAAACAAAAATCGCAAACATTGTTTAATAGTGACGGGATCACCTACCAACAATGCCAAATAGAACACAGTATATGGCACCAAAGATTGGCAAAGGTATAGATGCAAAAAAGGCACCAAATTTCCCTGAAAAATACAATGTAACATCATAAGAAATATAGAACATGAAACCCAGGGCAAATCTTCAAAATTTTCAAGTTCAGAATCAAACCAAATATAGAGAAAAAGATCATGAAAGCAGTGGATATCTGCACCACTCTTCTGCTCCCTATGCGTGTCAGGCCAAGGAGTCCAACATTTTCACTGCACAATGATCAACCAGTCAAAAGCAAGTTTCGAACACAAACTGCTAAACAAAATGAACTTTTGCTGTCACTACTTATCTAGGTAGATTATCACACAAGATTCTATTTGAATTCGCAATCCCTATATATGGAACGACTGGCTATCTAAGATACTAGTCTTCTGACGGCACGCTGATAGAGAAATTACGCTTGTGCATTGGGTTTGAAAATCTCATAAAGTTGGATCTATGACAAGGAGACGAGAAGACTAAAAATGGTCCGACTCCGGCACCAAATGATTCGTGTGTTCAGATACTGAAGTTGATTAGACCCAATACTTTAATAAGCCTAGATAGCATTTTGCTGTTACATATATACATCTTGACAAGATAATCCGAAGAATACTTCAGCAAATACTTATAAAGAAGGTCCAGATAGTTAATGCACAACTATTTCTTCCTTACACTGATGCTGTAGAACCCACAGGTGCACCGAATATTCCCTCGATTAGCATACCAATACCCTGAATTCACAAACAACCAAGATATATTTTTACTCTGATTTGTTACCTGACCTTTCTTTCATCTGGTATAAAAATAATAAAAACAAATGGATCATCATAATGAGTTGCATAAGAATCTGTCACTTTACCTGCAGGCCAATACTCCGACTGATAACATGAGCTGGAGGGGGTGTAGCACCAGAAAGTCGCGCTGCAGCAAAATAGGCTCCCGTTGACTGCACTCATATTTTGGGGAGTTGAAAATTATAAACTGTAAGTACTACTCAAAACTGAAGATAAAACATAAAAAGGTTATGTCTATAAATGATATATTCAGGAACAGTGACAGAACCTCTGCAGAAGAAACAAGCGCTGCCCCCATCATCCCGAAGACGTGGCTGGCTCTGAATATGGGAGTACCCCACTGGAACGGGTAAGGAACTTTAACCCTAATTTGAAACACCGTCAAATAATATGTCAAGAAGCAGATAATATTTCTGAACGGGAAATTCAAGTCAACTAAACAAACAAATAGTTTTATCTAGACAATACCAAGGAGCAGATGATATAAGGAAGGATCGATCTGTGCGACAACTCAGTTTAGTTTGCTCTCTAACATTGTTGTAAGCTCCAGAGACGGTGAGGATAGCAGCAAAAGCCCAGACAATTGCAATGCAAAAGAGCAAAGCATATCTTTCAAGTATGAAATGGGCGTGGTGATGGATACGCTTCAAGTACTGCACCAGAACATACACACTTCTCTTACATTCAAGAAAAAAAAATAGTGAGTTCAAGTAAGATAAATTACCTGTTGAAAAATGATCAGTAAAATCAGCATGGGCAGGCCAATCTCCACACAGTTACCAAGCTGCACATAAGAGTGTCACATAATGGAACTTGATTATTCACCTTTTAAAGTCACCAAACCACAGGAATGTTCAATAGGAGAAATTACCAGAGGGAAGCCCCGAGCAAATAGACCAAGACCCACCACAGAAACAACTGGTACCATGACTACGGGACTAAACCATCTGATGGAAAACAACAGAGGGAAATAGTTGAAGAACCAGAGAAAATAGAATAATAAAAAGGTAAACAGGTAGGTATTCAATACTATGATTACGCTACCTTGTCAAACTACCCCATGCTTGACCATATCCAAGGAAAATGTTGATAAAGGAAGAAACAATTAATGATCCTTGAATAGTTCTCATAGTGTAGACAAACCTCTGCAAACATCAACATGGTCCATCAATGGATTGATTTAAAAAATTCGGAGTAGAAAAATTTAGGAGAGGAACAAATGGAGAAGGTATATTAATGGTGGACCTTTCAAAAATTTGTACCATACTATATTCTAAAAGAAAAAAAAGAAAGATGATGTATCAGATGTGAATGGTAACATTACAGTACCAAAGATATTCAACAAAATATCAGTGTGGTTACTAGTAATAACAAAAGCAACAATAGCTTTATGAGGGAGTACAAGGTGTTTTGAAGACTCCGGCTCAACTCTTGCAATCAGTCAATAACAGAAAAAGAGTATTGCTTCCAACAAAAGAGTATTTCATCTTGCTATCAAAGAACCATTTATAACAATTGCTAACAATGGTGAGTGTTGATTCCAAGTCTGTTGTGCATCTACAGATTACACTATAATTAAGAATAAGCTCCACTTTTCATGACATGTGGAGAATAAATTCACAATGGAAATAAACCAAAATTTAATTACATTACATATGCCTGCTTCTTCATTCAAGAATGCTAAGATATTGGTGACCAAAAATTACTATCACTTTGGTGGCAATGCTTTGATACCAACATTCAGTTCCAAAGAATTTGTGAAACACATTAGTAAGAGAGTAATAACATAGAGAAAATACCTGATGCTCAGAGGCGAAGTTTCTGTCCGAATAATCATTCATAATTGACAAAAGTGGTAGATAAAAAGCATATGATGCACTCATCACAGTAGGAAGCCTTGTTCCAAGAAATGTCTGAAGCAATGTGTTTATGCCACCCATGAACAGCAAAGATTGAATCACTCGGGCCTTATCACCCTGTTCAATGTTCATCATTACTATGAATTCAGCACTTCTAATTACACATCTCATGTTGGCGTAATCCATCACATATTTGTTCCTCAACAAAGAATGAAATAGCACGTATGACTTACATGGTCCCCACCCATTCGAGGCACAAGAGTGCTAACAATGAAAACTATAGTCCCAAGCATCACAATGTAGTGTTGGAAAGCCAGTATAAACGTCTCCGCTTCAAGGAAAAGAAATCACAAAGTCATAACCAGAAACTAATCCCCGAAAAAAGTCAAAACCCAAAATACTCATTTAAATTGAGAGTAATCAACAAACTACATCAAAATTCAAAAACTTCATTTCCTTTCACAAGTTACAACTTAAAATGATTCGAGTCTTCTTCAGAGAACACGATTTGAAATTGAGTTATGAAGCTCTACATGTAAGTAAAAGAAAGATGCATTCCACTGACTATTTCTTAAATTTATTATTATAATATGATCCGAGTCAAAGAGATTTACTTTACAACTATTTAAACTGAATCTGGATCAAGATTAGGAGATGCATATATATTATAAAAAGTAAAGGATGAATCTGCCAAATCGAGATAGCAACATCCCAATCTCATGAATAAGTAACAAAACACTAAGAAATTACAGAAAAGTAAGTGAGTTTCAACCCCAAGTCACACCCAGATGGAGACATGTAAGCAAACCCAGAAATATAACACTATTAAAAAAGTTGAAACCTTTTTGTAATCTAAACATAACCCAGATTTTCTGAGTCACAGAAAATGAAAATTGCATGCAAACAAAACAAACCCAGACCAGAAGATTGAAAAAGAGAAGTTACGCCAAGAAGGATTGGAGTGGATGCAGTAGTGGAGCTGATGGAGCTGCTCGGCGGGAGTCCAGGTTGGGCCTCTTGACACAGCCAGAGGCGGCGGAGGTGGCGGCGCCACCGTTGCTTGCGGCGGAGGCGGCTGGTTCGCAGATTCACCCATCACTGAGCTCTGCTTTTTTCCACTCTGTTTTATTTCCTTTCTTCACTGGATAATGAAAATTGAAGATTGAAAAGGTGAAAAGCAGTGAGAGTGAATGAGAATAGTATATTCTCTTCTTCTTCTTCTTCAATTCTTGGGCCAAAAAGCAAAGCAAAGGAAGTGAATCAATATGAATCACAGACACCGACAGTGGACAGAGGAGATGTGGAGGCTCGAATCACAGTGAACAGAGAGAGGAGAAAGAGTGGGGTCCTTTGCTGATCTTCCAAGAAAGGAAACGAATGAATAAGTTTATAAATAACAATTCATCAAAACTGTAATAAAATAAAGAAAATGAGTACTAAAAAGTAGGGAGTTGAGAACTGAGATCCCAGAAGTGAAGCGAAGCCAAATTAGCAGAGAAAGAGAAATCAGAGATTACGTTATGGTTGTCGTGTATCGAGGACGACATTAATTAATATTATATCGTATAAAAATAAGGATTTTTCTAATATATGCAACTTTGTACACTTTAATTTTTTTTTTGTAATGATTGAATAAAAATGACTAAATAATTAGTCTTTTTTTATTTTTTGTAAATCACATTTTTATATTACACATTATACTCTTTCTTTTATTTTATTCTCTACTAACTTTTTTCCATTTAGTGTCATCATTATCATTCTAAATTAAAACAAGTATAGATAATATATAAAAAATGTAATATTTATTTTCGAGTATT
>JAYMTK010004973.1:0-10627 GCA_036897405.1 Pelargonium myrrhifolium | reverse complement strand
AGATGAAAATTCCATATTTGTTTCTGACATGTGACCTTCTTTGCCATTTCCTCAGATCTGTTTCAAAGCATTACCTTTTTATGTTTTTAAAACCAATATTATGTTCAATACAAAGTGCTCATCTCATAGTTTGCTTCAATTAGTTTTAGCTATGTTAATTTTTTATTACTTTATATTTTTTGAATAAATTCTTTCATTGATATATGTATTGAAACTTTAATATTACATTTTTATGTCTAAACATTTTAATTTGTAGTATTTAGACTTCAATATTTGTCAGAAATTTCAATAACACATCATTAAAAGAATGCCTGAGCTGTATATATTGTGACATGTGAAGTCTCACATCCGGTGTGCACATGAGGAGGAGTGTTGAGGAATGTCGCATTGAAAGAATATGAAGTTTGTCCTTGACCTACTAATTTAAACTTTGGGTTGGAGTCAAGTTTAACAAAATCATCTAAAAGTTTGATGCATGATCCAAAAGAGCTAGTCATTCGTGAATTATGATCTAGGTTTGACTTGAGAATACATGTTAATTGCAGGGGCAAATTTATAGATTAGATGTCTAGGGGTTATCTAAATTTCAAGATTTGCTGAACAGATTAGTGGGAGTCTAAGAAGGTATCTCATTGATGTTTAGCTTATTTACTTGTGTATTGATGGTGCAAACGCCAGTCTAGATTATCACATTCCTCATAACTATTTGGAATTCTCCACTTGTATTCTCCTTCTCCATTCCTTCTCTAGTGCTGTGTTTTCTGTTAATTTCTGCATTATCATGCATTTCGATACTATTTCTTTTTATGTTAACGTGGGTCTATCTATTCATTTTTGTTCAAATTAATATAATTCCTTGTCCCTTCTTCACTGGAGCATTAGCATCTACATGTTCCTCATATTTAGTCCGAACCATCTATAAGACATTCCTTGTGTTCAATTGGAGCAATCCCAACTTCTGCTCGAGTATTTTTATTTGCTATCTTATCCTTGTGTTCCTGCAAAATCCATTTCAGCAATTTCATTTCTGTTGCACCCATCTTATGGATTTGGAGTCTCCTTGGAGCCCAATACTAAGTGTCATACAGCATAGCTACATATGTGACTGACATATACGTAGTTGCATACATCATTCTGTTTTTTCACTTATCATAATATATTGATGCAGTTAGTTATTACTTCAATTACTTGCAAACATTTGGTCATTCGTTATCAGGATTTACTTCCTTATCTGCAAACTTCTGTTGATGGCATTTCTTCTCTTTCAGGAGACCTGGAAATGTAGAACCAGGAGTAGGGAAATGGGTTTCATACCTTAATCGGGAGAGGAAGTTGGATTCACTTGTTGGTCGCCGCCCAATTGCTCCTACAGCCCCTAAAGGGTTGTATATATATGGCAGTGTTGGCAGTGGTATGCTGCTAAATCTTGTGCTAAAAAAAGTGCAATTTGAACAATATGTTGTCTAGACTGCAGAATCTAGAATTTTGTTTCTGATACATAAAAAATGTTCCTCTTCATCTAATTGATACCGGTATATGTAGATTCTTACCTTTTAAGCCCTTTTGACTTTTAATCTTGTTGATTTGTATATTTACGGAAAGTTATCATGGACACTGCAGGGAAGACAATGCTTATGGATATGTTTTTCAGTGCAACCGAAGGAATTGTTAAACACCGAAGAAGGTTTCATTTTCATGAGGTGAGTTATATACACACACAAGATTGCTCCCTTGCTAAGTGTGCTTGTTTGAGATACTTGGTGAAACATTAGAACCTATACACTTACAAGGAGTTAGAAATGTACTGTTACAAAGAACATGATTTGTAGTTTGATCTCTTTTCAATTCAGGGTAGTGTGGTTGATTTCTCTTGGTCCCTCGAGGTCCCAGGTTTGAGCCTCTCGGTGTTTGTACGCTTGCTGATAAAGAATAAATAAATAATTCAGGGTAGTGTGCATGTATGAGTGCGTGTTTCGTCTGTTCTTTTTTCAGTGTAACATCTACCACAAGGAATGACTCCAGCAACCTAACTGCTTCTGTACTCAACTTCCTTCTTGTTTTTTTTTTTTTTTTTTTTTTTTAAATCAGCAAGCATGCAAACACCGAGGCTCGAACCTGAGACCTCAAGGGACCAAGTGAAATCAACCGCTTGCCCTACTGAGTGTTTGTCTCAACTTCCTTGTTTAAACTGCTACATTAGTAATTGAATTTCAATATAGTGGCTGCAAAAACAAGATGCGGAATTAGCAGAAGAAATGTGTTTATATGTTTTGTGAAACAAAATTATGATATGTAGATTTATAAATTTCAAAATTTAATAGCAAGTAATCTCATGAGAATTACAGAATTATTAGATTTCTGCCACCAGAGCCCCACTTATATGTAAATAGTAGGGATTTGCCACACCAACAAACTGCCAATTCCTCCAATTGAGCCACTTCTGTCTTTGACTGAAAAAAATTAGAGGATGGGAATAAGAATAGACACAGATGACACTCCATAGGAGTCAACCGTGTTAAGAAAATGTTTATGCAAATTTTCTGGCCGGATCCCTACTGCAGTGCTGCAGAGAATTGAAATGCAAGTTTGCTCCTACAGAAACTACCCTAAGGACTCCTATCAAAATCAAGCAACTCAGTGACATCGTTTGAAGAGTTTAAGACAAACTGAGCTGTTAACGTTGAGCTGAAAACCTAACTTAATTTTTTTTTTCCTCAGAATTTGTAATAAATTTAATTCCTTTACTGATTGCTATTTAAAATTTGACAGCGATGCTCTATTTAATCAGGAAAAGAAAAAGTGATTCAAAACCAAAAAGTTTCCTGTAACCTGTGTATGAATATTTGGAAAACATATTGCGACATTTATGTGGATTGAAGTATCAAATCAATAAGTCCCTCTCTGAGGCTAAATATTAGTAACTAGGGGCAGTTGTGATACTGATCTGTCTAATATACCAGAAAGATCTCAACGAATAGTATTTTCTTTTTATACCCCATATTGAAGAGTAAAGACATGGTGTTGTAACAGTTTGATAGTTCTTTTGTTTGATTCTATGATGGACAATCAAGGAATTCACATTCATAATCTTTAAGCAACATGTTATTCAAGCACATCAGTGAAATCATGCTACTGAGGCACCCTATACAGTATACATAGTGTTGCTTACGTTTTTTTTTTTTTTTTTTTTACAATTTATTTATACTATCATGGTTTGATCAAGGAACCCACACCCACATCCATGAACTTTCATGAAAGTTACTATCTACTCTTTTAAACGTTATAATGGATAGAAATGTTATGCCTTTTTTTTCAATTGTTTTTTTGCTAGTTTTAAATTTTACTGGAGTTCTGTTAACGGTAAGGATCATCCTGGTAAGTTTACTGCAGTATTAATGTGGCATGTTTGGATTTCATTCACAGGCTATGCTTGAGATAAATGATCGTATGCATAAGATATGGAAAAAACAAGTGGAGGAAAATACATCACAGTCAGGCATTTCAAATTGGATTATGAATCTCCCTGTTGATTCGAAAGTTAAGGAATGGTTAGCTGAAGAAGAAAGATATAAGCAAGAGGTACAGATGAAAAACATTCTTCCTGCCGTTGCAGATAAATTCCTTGTGGACCAACAATTGAATCAAAGGGGTGCAAGCATTCTCTGCTTTGATGAGATACAGGTGAGATAATAAATATGCTGATAGCGTTTGTTGCAATCAATTAATTAATATTTTTCTGACGTACTTCATGTGGAATAGAAAATGAGCAAGGATATTTATCTTGAATATATGGGAAAAGAGCCCCAATACATTGCTTATAGCTTTATGGCCAGTTAATTTCTATAATCTATTTATCTAGCATGTTGTGTTATTAGCTTTTTGTGATGCAGAGTTTATCATCACAACTTCTGTTTTTAGTTTAATATTTTGTGGGGTGTTATACATGGTATTTTAGAAAGCTCACTTGAGGCAAAAAGGTCCTCTGAGCTTAAGTGGAAGCGCAGCACAAAGTGCGAGCTTCATCGAAGAGAAGCGCACTTTAGAAACAAACAAGATTTAATATTTTTTCTTTAAATATTCATGCTAGTAAGACTTAAGTACTATAAAACAGCTCGAACAATCATAATCTAACACAGGAGAAATGCAATATTATATTTCCAACTTAATTGACCAAAAAACAAAACAAGTTAAAATGAAAATCATAAATAGTACCACTTTAGTAACTCTACTGTTCAGAAAAAAAAAGAAGCATATACAGTTAATAGATATGGCGATGATCATCATGAAGTAACATTGATATAAATTTCAAGCAAACTTCGAGCTTTATAATGATAGGAAGAGAAACTGAGAAGAAACATTGCTAGAAGCATCTGCTTACTGATTTCACCACGCTTATGAGTTATGACTTTTAGTTTCTTGCTTTCCTTTACAGACTGTTGATGTGTTTGCTATTGTGGCCTTGTCTGGAATTGTAAGCAGATTGTTGAGTAATGGAACTGTTCTTGTGGCCACCAGTAACCGAGCACCAGAAGATTTAAATCAGGTTTGTGTAAAACAAATTTTTTTAATAAAACCTTTTTTTTTTTTTTTTTTTCGTATATCGTGTTCAACCTCCATTAGTTTCAGCAAATCCTACATAGTTTCAGGGTGAGAATATGAAAACATTTCTATTGTATTTTTGATGGAATTGCTATGTTGCTATATCTTGTTTGCTTTCTTTGATTTAATATGATATCAAAATTCATTTCTTGTACTCGACATAAAAGTAATATTTTGGAACCATAGTTACCAATGGCACCCAGCATGGTGTGCCATGGCTCAAGGCGCAGCGGGGCACATGGTGTGATACAAGTAAGGTGTGCCATATTAAAATTATTCTATATCGCAGGCCTTTTATTTTAGATGATAGCCCAAGTGTTATGTGAGGCCTTTTCAGCCCTACTGGAGTTGTTAAATGAAGGGAAAATATAGTGAAATAAAATATGTGCAGCAACAAGGTTACAATTAGTAAACTTTGTCATTCCTGACTTCCATTTTCAGATTCTTCGTCTCCCACCTGACCTAATTTTCAGCTACCGAGGAGGAAAATAATGTAGGAGTTTGCGAATCTTTTGATGATGAAGATAGAAATGGTTATTCACTACTTGAAAAAGATGTATCTCATGATATAAAGATTTTAGCATATAATTACTATTTTATCTATTAATTTGTATCCTTTTGACTCTTTTGGATGATATATTTTAGTATTATCATCTTTTAATTATGCTTTGGAATATCTTTTGCAATTGTTAATGCAGTTTTGTGCCTTATTTTCATTAAGTGTGCACTTTGCGTGGGGTCTTCAAAAGAAGTTTGTGCTGTTAATAACTTTGTTTCAAACTCAAATGCATTTATTTGGTTCTAAGTATCTTGTTCATACAGGACGGTATGCAGTGGGAGATTTTCCTAAAATTCATAGCCAAGATGGAGGAGCATTGCACCAATATTTTGATTGGAAGTGAGGTTGATTATCGCCGTCTTATAGCACAAAGATCCGTAGACCAGGTGAGAATTGTAAACAAGAGGAGTGATCTCCTACTGATCTTTAGAATCTCTGAACTGTTTATTGAAACTGTGCTAAAGAAATTGCTATCGTAGGAACAATAACTATATCTTAACAATAGAGAGATGGTGATAGCTCATCCCTTACATGGCTTGACAAGAGTCTTCCTCTATTGAAAGTTGAACCAGTTGATCTCAATGCCTTGATATATTTTGCTTATCTATCCCCTGCTTATAATTGGCTTGTTGAAATTACGTTGACTACACACGTACACTTCTTTAGAACATTTGTATATTTACTCTTGAAATAAAGTTCAAGATTATCTCAAATATACTGCTGATGCTTAATTATTTATAGTTAATTCTTATAGCATCCAGATTTTGTTATCCATAATACACAGTTAAAGTGACATTGCATAATGATGCCTAGCTGTTTTTATAATCAACTGAAATATTTAAAACATCAAAGTCCTTTCTTTCTATCTGTTACTATTTCTTCTTTTGGAGCTTGTTCCAAAGATTACTGAGATCGTTTGCGTCTTCTGTTTATGATTTGGCGGTTAGTCAAAATGGAATTTTATATGTTCTGAGCAGTTTAAATACAATTGAAGTTTACAAGCAATGTACATATGTGTAAGTTGCTTTGGAGTTGCCACTGAGTAACTTGATAGTTATCGTCATTTGCAAGCTATCTATATCTCTCTTTCATACTGACACCATACCTTTTCATTTCAACCTCCTTTGTCCTTGTGATGCTTTGGAGTTTATTGCATCATGCTATATGATTTACCTTGTTGCTTAGTTTTGCTTCTTCTAAATACAACAACTATATGATTTACCTTTTTGCTTAGTTTTGCTTCTTCTACGTACAGCAACAACAACTTGCATGCAAGTATTTTCCTAAATCACATTTGTGCAGGTTCACTACTTCTGGTTCTGGCCTTTAAGTAGCGATTCTCTGAGGGAATTTGAGAAAATGTGGCTAGAGGTCACAAGTCAATCAGGTGGAGAGATCACCTCCACTACTATTCCAGTGATGTTTGGGAGGTACTTGCTCCAAAACTTGTTAATAATTTAACAATGTAATTTATCCAGTTTACAACCATAATTTTTATTTAAATCAGAACACTGGAGGTCCTTGAAAGCTGTAATGGAGTGGCACGCTTTACTTTCGAATACCTATGTGGTCGGCCGGTATTTAACTTGCCCTTGTTTTATATATCTGCACAGACAAAAAATGAATGCAAACTGAGGTCTAAATGAGCTATTTACATTCAAACCCCAAAACAAATAACTTAGCTATTTACATTCAAACCTCTGAATAAATAAACTTAATTCGTGATTGAATGAACTCAAAGAGAACCTTTTCTTCTTTCTTTCTCTGTCTGTCATCTCCCTCACTCTAGCAACCTATGCCTTGGCAGCAACATAAACTTTTTATTCTCTCTCGGTACAAAATAAACTATTTGTACCGGAGATATTTTTTTTGTGTAATTGGTAAAATAGAGAAACACAGAAATATATATTTTTATCATTTTATTGGTGCATTACCTAAGTGTTAATTGGTTTTAGCCTTTTAGGCAGGTGCAGCCGATTATATTGCAGTAGCAAAGCACTATCACACTGTATTCATAAATGACATTCCAATCATGAGTATGCGCATTCGTGACAAGGTACCATTTCTTATTTCTTTTAATGGCGATACATTCACACTTTGTTTGGTTTGATGCAATTGGACGAAGTTGGAATGGAACAAGTGAAGGAATGGAATGAAAATTTAATACACTCTAGTGTTTAGATGAAATGGCTATTACATCAACTTAGTAAATCTTAAATTACAACCATACTACTAAACAGCATCTAAAGTGCCTCTGCAAGTAGAAAATATGAAAAGTTTACTAGAACCCCAAAAGTTTCCTGACTGCCCCTATAACAAAAATGTTGGAACTATTAGAATGCTGCATGGAAAATCCCCCCAAAAAGAAAAAGTAATAGGGACTCATCCTCTAGTTGAGGACAGAACTGGCTTCCATTGTAAGCATTGGGATGTTAAATGTGTTCATGGGTCAAAAGTGCGAAGGGATAGTGTATTGTTTATAGAAAAGAAAGAAGAAGATAGGCAAATACTCTAGTGCAAAACAACTGGCTCTATTTGAAGCGTAACTTTGAAGTTCCATATGTATGCAACATAACACGCATACACAGTCACGTTTGTGTATTTCTTCTGTGTTCCCAATATCTACTATATTGTAGATAAATCTTTTCAATCAAACCATGTAATCAACTAATAGATGGAGTATTCTCATCTTTGTTCCCATTCTAAAGAGAAGAATCTGTACTTTTCAGGCACGAAGGTTTATCACCCTTGTCGATGAACTATATAATCATCATTGCCGCTTATATTGTGCAGCAGCAGCTTCTATTGATGATCTATTTCAAGGAACCGAAGAGGGTACACTTTTCGATTTGGAGAGGTAATGTTTGATGGGGTATTTGTAAGAATGCCTATTCTATGTAAGTCATACTTTTTTATTCTCATCTCCTCTGTTGCGAAACTTTTCTTTGTTTGTTGAGCCGTTAAACCTTCTTTGAAACCTTTCCAACTATTTCACATCAGCATTTGTTAACCTATTATTGCAACTATAGATTACCACTATTTATATAATGGTACATTAACTTAAAATCATACGACTTATCTGTCTTTGAATTCCTCTCAATTGTATGAAATTTCGACAAATTCTACTCATTATGGTGATAAATTTCACTTAGGAGAGCTATGATTCCTGTTCATCCAATCAAGCTGATATAAATGTAATTGTTTGTTTCAGCAAATTACAGATTAGTTTCCATTATGCAATTTGCACTTATATAATAAATTGACACCCTAATTCAAATAACCAATTGTTTCTTTCATCCTACGGTAACTTGAAGACATGATTAATTTCATGAAAGTACAACAAAGGCGTACCACTTTTGTTGTGTTCATTATTGTCGCATTCTTTCCATGGATCACAGCCTTTACGGTTGATACTAAAAAAAACTGAAAGTTCTACTGACGGGGACATGGTCAGCAAGATTCATATCCACACAGCAACTAAACAAAGGGGAAGTTATACTATAATAGAGTACTGTCATCATGAAATCTCTATTGTGATTTAGGAGCTCAAAATGAACCCAACATGGAATGTTCTAGATCTCAATTCATGTTTATGATTGCTGCATAATTCACATTATATATGTCCGGTAGATTTTTATCTTCAAAATGGTGAAGTTATATAAGAAGAAATGGGTTTTGAATATATATTTCGAACATTAGCTTTCTCATTTATGTTATGTTTGTTATTGGTGTCAATAACAAGGACATGTGTTAATAGTAAGTTGAACGCGTTTACCTTGTGATCCTCAGTTTCCAATTTGAGGCAGAGCCAGAAGGTGCGAAACTTCGCCGAGATGTATTGTCAGAAGGCAGCGTGGGTTCAGTTGGCGCACCCACTAGTATAATATCCATGTTATCCGGTAAAGAGGAAATGTTTGCCTTCCGTCGAGCAGTAAGTAGTTTTCAATTCTCTCTATTTTTTCAAGCACTAGTACCTTAAACCAAGATGTGTGATGTTAGCAGATATAGAAAAACACAATAGATCATCAGTAATGTTGCATGGACACAGGTACTGAGATACAGGACATGACACAACACGGATACGACAACAGTTTTTGTAAAATCATAGACACGATACGTGAAGAATACGTTTCATAATAATAAATGAAAATTGTCTGTGGAACAGTGATGAAATTATTGTGGTGTGTGTACTAACTAGTTTGAATCACCATCTAATCCCATTTGTGGTACTTTTGTCTCAATCTGCAGGTCTCTAGGTTGATTGAAATGCAAACACCTACATATCTAGAAGGAGTCCAATATCTTCATCCTTATTTCCAGGAGCAACATTGATTCATTTAGGTGGGGATTTCAATTCTAGTCCCACACACAGACACACAGAGACGCATATATTTGGAGATTATCCAATCTTTTAATGGCTTGAAGCTCAAAATAAGCAAACATAAAGTTTAGGCATGTTGTAGCTAATTTGTATCAAAGTTGATGATACATGATTGACTGCTCTTATTTTTCATGAATACCCCATCCTTTCATTGTTGTAATCCCTCAAATCTATTATTTTTCTCAATAAATATCATCTTTTCAAGTGCTACTTATTTAGTGTGTTTTTTTATTATTATTATTATTTAAAAAGAGTGGATATTTGACATTTTCGGAAAAGTTCATAAAAAGTCGGTCATATATTCTCTCTTACATAGTTGTAAGTTTGACTGACCACTTTTACAATTAAGGTCGGCATGATTTCATAACCTCCAATACAGTGACCAGTGACCAAATTTTAATATTGGATCTTCACGAAACAAAATTTAAAAGTACTTTTTGCCAATCTAATTACTCAAGTTTTAATTACAATCAAATAAAATATTTTCATGTCTATTTTAATTTTTTCACAAATTTCTACCTTCTAAAATAAAAAGAGTAAAACACCTATTTGGTCTAGCTCCTAGACTTTTGTATTTTAACCATATTTAGTTTCTGAATTTTTAATTAATTTAAAATAGTTTTTGAACTTTCGTGTTTACTTAATTTGATTCCTAAACTTTTGATATAAACTCCAATGCTATAACATTCTAGGTAACCATTTTAAAGTTTAAGGACTATTTTGAGCCAATATTTCAAAGTTCATAGACTATTTTGAGTCAAACGAAAGTTCATAGACGAAATTGGATTTAAACACAAAAGTTTAGAGGCATTTTTGCGTATAAACAAATTTAAGGACTAATTTGAGTCCAAACACAAAAGTTTAGAGACCAAATTGGATCATTACCTAACAAAGAATTTGAACTATTTTATCAAACTCCTTCGCATATTGGCTTCTTCAAGTGTCATCAACTTCCTTCCAATTTTCCAGAGTTATCAAACAAGACCCAAATACTACAAAAACACAACTAGAAAAGGAAATATACAAAACTATTACCATTTTTTTTGTGTTTTTCTTCACTTCTATGACTTAATTTATCCCTAAAAATT